>JZKD02S1772668.1:47031-82582 GCA_000966675.3 Picea glauca | reverse complement strand
TCACTCCATAATGTATCATTTAATTATAACTTGAAAAGAGTATCAAATAGTTTCTTCCACTTTAGTAAAGATATCCTAGGTTAATTTGATGCTTACATTATTACTCATTATTAATTTCTGCCATAGGCATAGAGGGACTATAGCGATCTATAAATAGTTGACCTGGCATTAGCTTGTGCGTTGACCATAAATATTTGCCTATTGTCTATTGTTGGAACAAGGGAAGTGAAAACATCGATTTTTATATAATAAAAAGTATCATGTTTGTCAAGATCTGATTGGACAAAGGATTGGAGGTCTTATTGCCACCTTTGCTATTCCCAATGTAAAATATGTTTGCATTTCCAAAGTATTTGGTAGTATATGGTCATTTTTGAATCATAAATTTTGTTGTGCATTCGTCGAACGTGGATTAATGCTACCATTAATTCGAATGTTTGTTTTAGCATTTTATGCTAGGTAAATTTATGGCAATGTTTGATATGGTGGCATATCCAAAGTATGGCTTTGCAATACATTCTCTGGTGTTTGAACTATTGTTACAAAAAATATATGAATTTATTTGGGCTACGTCAAAGACCTACCACATTGAATTTTTTTCTTAAATGTTTACAGTGCATTTATGACAGACTTAAATGTTTACCTAACATGCTTGGTAGTGTTGAATGGTTATTTAACAAGCTTGTTACAAGACATTTTCTTCCGTTTTTAAAATTTATATGCTCCAGGGGCATTGTTGGTTCACTAGTCCATGCTTGTTTTTTTCATGGCACTGATTTCTTATTTGCATGTTCTCGTTGTTCTTGCTTGCCTATTCATGTTGTTGTAGTTTGCACATTTGGGTTTCTGCAGTCGTGATTGGAAGAGCCTTGTTCTTGGGCAGGTGGTTGTTGCTTGTTCCTTTCTTCATTGTATGTTGTTTATTGTTGCTTGATTCGAATTTGTAGGGTTCCAGTCCTGTGCCTGCAATTGGGCCTTTTGGTGCTTTTTGGCTGGGTTCTTATTTGGTTCTTTTTCTTGTTTGCCCAGGGTTTGCAATGTTGGGATGCTGCATCTTCGGTTGGATCTCTGGTTACATTTTTTTGCACTTCGGTTTGCATAGAATACTATTAAGATAAAATAACAGACTAAATAATTGCAGGCGATGTAAATTGCATCTGTTAGGCGTTGAAACATAGTTTGTCAGCCTAGAAATATATTTCATAGTTGCTGATGCGTTTTCCATGGATTTTGTGTTACTATGGTTTCATAGTTATGAGAGTCCCTTTTGCTGTGTGGGAGATATAATTGTTCTATGCCTTTTACTTTCCTGTTGTAAACTGCGTTTGACTCTAGTTTGTCGCGTTTCTGTGGTCATTTCGAGCGACTGTCGTTCGGTTGCGTACTTAGCTAGTTTTATGGACGCGGCTTCGTGAATAGGTTCTATCGAACTATGACAGGTTGTGTTCGGTGTATACATTAGCTTTGCCAAATTAGTTTTCTTTAAAAGAAGGCCTCCTGGACAGAAAAGAATGCAATTTATGAAATTATAGGTTTCTTGGACAACATAGGTTAATGATCACGGCCTCTAGGGCTGGCAGGCTGAAAATTGGGCTTAGTAAGATAAAATAACAGAGTAAAGAATTGCATATGATGTCAATTGCATCTGTTACGCTTTGAAGCATATTTTGTCGAGCTCAAAATATATTTCATAGATGTCGATGTTTTTTCCATGGATTTTGTGTTACTATGGTTTCATACTTATGAAATTGCCTTTTGCTGTGTGGGAGATATAACTCTTCTCTCCCTTTTACTTTCATGTTGTAAACTGCGTTTGACTCTACTTTCTCCCGCTTTTGTGGTCATTCCAAGCGACTGCAGTTTAGTTGCATCCTATGACAGGCCGTGTGCGTTTTATACATTATCTTTCCCAAAAAAAAATTCTTTAAAAAAAAACCTCCTAGACAGAAGAGAGTGCAATTTATGAAGTTATAGGTTTCCTGAACAACATAGGTTAATGATCGTAGGTTCTCGGGGTGGCAAGCTGAAAATTGGGCTTTTGTTCTTCCATGCCCTGCAAATAACACAGAGAGTTCCGCGATTATTCCGACCGACCGTCGTTTGGTTTCACAGTTAGCCAGTTTTATGGACGTGGCTTGGCGAATAGGTGGTATCGAACTATGGTGTATACATTAGCATTTCCGACTTAGTTTTCTTTAAAGGAACGGCTCCTGGACAGAAGACATTGAAATTTATCAAATTATAGGTTTCCTGGACAACATAAATTAAACATATGAAATATGTAATTTTATAAAGTAGATATATGAAGCATGCACGGAGCCGTCATCCCATACTTAGCCAGTTTTTGCATCGCGGTTTCTTGGGGTGGGCGATTGAAAATTGAGAATCAGAGAGTTCCCTGATATACAAATTGACCATCGGACGTTCGAACTATTTGAATTTGAAGGCTGTCATGTCCAAAAAAATTAGCATTGTCGAAATAGTTTACTTTACGTGTCGTTTTACATACCCTGGTGGAGAAAAACACACACACAAAAAAATAACAATAATTTTTTGGATTGCGGGTTGTCGGGCTCTAACTTCGACTATTGTTGTTCCATGTCCTACAAATAGCAAGGATAGTTCCGCGATATACAAATAGACAATCGGACTTGCAGACTGTTTGAATTTCAAGGGCTCATGTGCAAAACAAATAGCATTCTCGAATTACTCTTCTTTAGGTACGTTCTACATACGCTCGTCGACAAAAACTGAAAAATAATAGTAACGTTTGTTACATAGGGCTCCATCCCCGCTACATTCTCTGCTTCCCAATACACATTGAATATGCTTTCAAAAGTCAGAATTGAACAAATAGATTCGAAAAGATGGGCTTTAATAACTGGAAAGCTCGAGGACATTTCCCATTCAAATAAATAGACAGGCTAATATTCAACCCTTCCTYGTTTTTTATTTTGAAYAGGCAGGGAAAGCTTAAGACTCAAACACAATGTAGTTCYRTGGCTATTAGATACTCAATTYGCATTCTCGCTATGGCTTCTGCCAATGAGTTGTCCATCATATATGGCCCTYCTTCTAGGTTGTCAGATKTTTTTTCCCCTTTACTCAAATAATAAAAATGTCATTGAATTTGAAGAACATTGAGTACTAAAGTGCCTTACCTATGAAAGCGCCTTTTTTCCAACATTTTGAATTTGCGATTTTTTTTTTTTTTTTTTACTTCTGTAGCTTTAGTTTTTCTTAAAAGCTCTAGCATAGTTCATGAAGGTGTCACCCACAGAGGGCTTGACATCATGTCCCTCTTTAATATTCTACATTTCGAAATGATGGGATTTAATAACTGAAAAGATTGAGGACATTTCCCATTAAAATGAATAGACAAGTGAATATTATGGGATCTGGCAATTTCTTTTTACCTGCATTTTGAAGTTGCGAAAACACACACACACACACACACACACACACACACACACACATATATATATATATATTTATTTTTTATTTATTTNNCAGTTCTAGTTTTCTCAAAAGCTTCAGCATAGTCCACGAACGTGTCGCCCAGATAGGCCTTCACATCATGTCCCTCTTTAATATTGTGCATTTCAAAATGATGGGCTTTAATAACTGGAAATCTCGAGGACATCTTCCATTAAAATGAATAGACAGCTGAATATTATGGGATCTGGTAATTTCTTTTTGCCTGCATTTTGAATTGGCGAAAATACTTTTTATTTTATTTTTTTTGCTTGTGCAATTTTAAGTTTTCTTAAAAGCTTTAGCATAGTTCACAAATGTGTGACCTACAGAGGCCTTCACGTCATGTCCCTCTTTAATATTGTGCATATCTTAGATGTCAGATTTGAGAATATGCTTGGATATGGGAATTTTAATACATGTTGCTAGTCACTATTCAGTGTACATATTCAAAAAGATTAGCATTAATAACTGAAAATATCGAGAACATTCGTCATTGAAAGGAATCAACACAAAATGTACGGAGGACCATCCAACCTTGCTTTTAAATATTTATTTCCATTTCTCTCTATGATCAAAGAATTGTGGTTTAGGGTGCCTTCGTTCTAATGTTCCTGGTCATGGACATGTAAGACAACTTAGAGATGCGATCGAGGGGTAGATGAAAGAAGAGAGACTGGTTTTATGTGATGTAAGATTTGAGTAAAAAAAAAGTCTGTTATACAAGAGAAACTCAGAGAGGATGAAAAAAAGAGAACAAGTATGTTTGGTGTTCTCCCTGTGTTCGATGCTTTGGTTGGTTGAAAAGGTTGCTTGGAAATTTGTTTGTTGAACTTCTTTGTTTTATTGCTGGGAATTGTAATGGATTTTTAGGTCAGCTACAAGATATTTCTTCGTTTATGTATATAGCTTCTTCCAACAATACAGATTTGGCCACTGTATCGAATTGTAGAGATCACACAAGTATTTGTCTTCCTTAGAGGCTAGTAACATAATCTGTATGGGTGGATAAAATGACATATTATCATTACAAGAGTTTCTATTTCATACTTTGATGACCTACATGTGGCTCCGGTAACCGACTTGACATAAAGCCATATTCTTTGTCAAATTTTGTTCGGTTTCCTTTGAATGTAGTTGCAGAGTCCACATATTAGGTGTCACCTCTAAACATTCCAGACCTTTTTGTGGGCCGCCATACCTCGCCCACTATGAGGAAAGATATATTTTGATGCATTCTCGTGCATTTTGCAACATTTGATGCACTTGGCACACCTCAGCTACCCAAAGAATTTATGTACCTCAACAAATTTGCATTTTGCATCTGGGCTGGACGTTTCTTCCAATTTACTGTAATAAAGTAAAGAAGTTCCACATACAAATCCTCAGGCAGGCTTCTCAACCAAACAGACGATCGAATACAGGGACAATACTAGTCACTATATACTTGAATTTTTTTTCCCTTCCTTAATTGTTGTGACATAAAACGACTCCGTTCACTTTGAAATTGGCCTGAATCATATTTCTAAGTTGTCTCGGATGTGAATGCTCAGGAACATTGCAAAGAAAACACCTTAAACCCCAACTTTTCAATGACAGAAGGAAATTAATACTTGACAAAGAATGGAATGTTTAATAAGAAACCATTGCAAGCAGGCCATATCCGGAAGAAACAAGGTATTCAAAAAACTGGGATAGATGTACTTCGCAACACCGGTTAAGTACAAAACCCAAAATTGATATTCAACTCATTTTTTACGAATAAAGAGTTTGAACGTCAAGAAAAGTCTGAAGAAGCTTCATCAATGTACATATCTTCGATTGGTCGATGGCAGGAGAAATCACAATCGTTGTCGCAAATAGCCTCAACTGTATTTTGTAACACATCTTATTTGAATATAGAATAATTTTGGTTTATTTCTTAATAGTATTTTCCAATTTTTGGTATTTGTTTCAATTGTATTTTGTACCTTCTTCCCCTATGTCGTTAAACATGAAGGACAATATTTTCTTTGTGCTACTCAGTACTTGAATCTAAATAAAACTTGGTATGTTCTTTCTTTACATTTTACATTTAAAAATACTTTTTCATAGGCCATACTTATGTGGCGCCGGCTCTATATTTAAAGAAAGAAATTAGAGGACCCGTTCTGCTCCCATTCTTTGGGTTCCATAAATAGATTGAATTCATGAGTTATAACAAGGAAGATGAACTGTTGATGCAATGTTCCTATGGAGTATGTTGGATAAATTGCATCTTGTTCTATTTGATAATATCCGTGCATATAGACTAATATCAGTAGTATTGGAAAAAATACAGAAAACTTCCTCTTCGAAAAAGTTTAGGCAATTATGTTTGGGTTTGCGGTATTAAACAAATATGTCTAGTGTTCCGTCATATACATCTTGCAGCCTAGGAGTTCAGTACTTTGCAATTTATGCTTTAATTACTTAAACTCACAACAAATTTTGATTTCCTTTAATTTAATTTAGATATTGATGTTTATGGAGAGTCATCGTTTGCTGATGTCATTGCAATGAATACAAGATGAATAACTGATAAGGAATTTATGTCGTTGAGACCACAATGCAAATTCATGTTCCTTGTTGCGCTATGTACACCTTGCATTCAAAATTTTCTTGGTTTCAATGAAATTTGTGAGCCGAAGAGCATCTTGCAAATTGGGAGATCATTTGCATTTGAAATAGAAACAATCCATTAGTATATATTAGTATGAATAATATTCATATAGATACAAAAACTTTCTCCATTGATAGATACTAGTATGAATACTATTGAAATAGATATCAAAACTTCGTCTTGGCCAATACTTTTCCAGTTATCTGAACACCAAGCGTCAGGTTTGCAGTATCCAAAACCTATGTCCCCTGTTTTTTCATATACATGTTGCAGGAAAAGAACTTCAGTGATGTGCACTTAATTCTTTTACTAGTGAGAAGCCACCAGAGGTTCGAAAACATTGCCATTAATCAACAAAAAAAAAGGTTTTCCCGACTCTCAGATACTTATCTCTTTTCCCATTTTTCTTTTCCCGTTCATTATGGCTTTCTAGTTTTATACTTAGTCATGTTTCTATGTACGACGGGCCGACATGTTTTCATCTCCATCTATATCCTCGCAAGATGGATCCGACCGGCTACTGTTCCATTCCATACTTAGCCAATTTTATGCCCGTCACTGCGGGGTCGACGCTTGCGAGCCCAACTGCTTATTGTTCTGCTATATACACCTTGCACTGAAAACATCCGTGATATACAATTCTACAACGGTTTCCTCGTATACATTAACTTCATTCAAAGCATATGTTGTTGATATGCATACCTAACAACTTTGCTTCCTTCCTGACATACATCAACAATGGTCTTACCAGTGACAAATGGACACAGTGGTACGAAAGATACTTCTGTGATCTACAATTCATGCCTTAACATATCCATCTATATCCTGGCATGACAGATCTGACYGACCGTTGTTCCTTTTCATACTTAGCCAATTTTATGCCCCCCGCTGTGGTGATGCYGCTTGYGAAACAAGTTKCTTATCGTTCTGTTATATACATCTTGCACTCAAAACATCAGTGATCTACAATTCCASTGTGGGTTCCTTGTATACATTAAGTYCGTTCAAAGTATMTGTTGCTTCTTTCYGTCCCCAACAACTTCGTGTCCTTCCTCATATACATCAGCAATGCTCTTACTAGTGGCAAGTGGACACAGTGGTATGAAAGATACTTCCGTGATCTRCATTTTATGCATTAACTGGTGAGAACTCARCAGGYATTCGTAAGCATTTGCATTAATAAGCAAGCACTAGATGTTCTTCTAYGAGATACTTGGTTCTTTTTCCCTTCTCTTCTTCCCGTGTATTATCTATAATTCCACTGCGAACTTCTCYGTCCTTTTTCCCTTGTTTTGTTCCTGTGTATTATGGGACTATAAAATATGGACATGATATTTTATAGAACATGTACAAATTYTGCATTCCATACCTARCGACATTTTGGATCGCAAGTTCTCGGCTGAGYGGGCGGGCTCAAAATTGGGCCTCCATTGTTYCGTGCCCTWCAAATAGCACCTCGAGTTCCGTGATATACAAATTGACAASCGCACTTGTGGACTGGCTAAGTCAACATTACACTGCTATTGTTCTRTGTCCTCCAAACAACACTCCCAGTTCCGTGATATAGAAATTGAGAGATAGAGTGCAGKACTGGCGGGGTGGAGATTGYCATTRTTTACGGATGCTAATCCCTATGAAGTATCTAACAATATCTAAAAAATTATTTTATTTTTTATTTTTTCTCTGTATAACAATATCTAAAAAATTATTTTGAATACTAAAATAGCTCTTAGTAATGACAACTGGACACATAATTACGAATCAGTTGGGATTGCACTCTCCACAATATACAAATTGACTACCATATTTCGACATCATCCGCTCTTCCATGTTACAGATTATGCATTCCAATGTTCGGAGTGATACAATTAGAAGGTCCGGGCCTCACCTCCTTTGTAGACACTTTCTCAATCTGTTTTGCATCCTCCTATTTCCCGGTTCACAAAATATGCAGCTCCAGCGTTGGCGGGTTGACATATGTTTATCTCCATTTATATAATCAGACAACGAATACAACCGACCGATGTTGCTTTCGATGCTTTCAATGTTTTTCCGTTATATACATATTCTACTCTAAATTTCCGTCGTCTACAATTCCACTGCTAACTACTTTGTTCTTTTTCCCTTTTTTTCTTCCCGTGTATTATGGGACTATAAAGTATGCACATGATATCTTATAGAGCATGTAATAATTCCCATGATATTTTATAGAGCATTTACAAATTTTGCATTCGATATCTAGCAACATTTTGGATTGCGGGTTCTTGGGCGGGCGGTGTCAAACTTGGACCTCCATTGTTTCGTGGCCTACAAATAGCACCCATAGTTCCACAATATACAAATTGACAAGTGAACCTGCGAAGTGGATGACTCAACATTGCACTTTCATTGTTTCGTGTCCTCCAAACAACGCTCGCAGTTCCACGATATACAAATTGACACACGGAATGCAGGACTGACGGGGTGGAGATTGCCATTGTTTACGGATGCTRGTCCCTATGAACTATATAACAATATCTAAAAWATTATTTTGAATACTAAATTAGCTCTTGGTACTGACAACTGGATAGAAAGGTACGAAACAGTTGGGATTGCACTCTCCGCAATATACAAATTGACTATCAGAATCCAACATCGTTCACTCTTCTGTGTTACAAATTCTGCATTCAAATGTTCAGAGAGATACAATTAGAAGGTTCGGACTAGGTCTCCTTTGTAGATACCTTCTCAACCTATTTTGGATTCTCCTGTTGTCGGGTTCACGAAATCTACAATTCCAGCGTAGTCACTCTACCACTGCTCACAAATGTTTCAAAGTATCTCTCTCTACCTTCCATCCCCACTAAATTCTTATCCTTCTGGCTATGCTACCATATCCTCTTCATTGATATGTGTATTTCACTCAAAAAGTTCTGAGACATACAATTTGACCCTCGCGCCCTCACCCTCAATGCGTGTACGTTGCAACCCTGTTTTGTATCTATCTTTTTTCCCCTGCCCGCGACCTCCGTACTTTCTTACTATGCGATTAGAAACCTTTCATGCTAACAACTGACCATGCAGGAACCCTCAACATTTTCATTAATGGCCTAAAACCTCGAGGAGATCTCCCATTATTACACATTAAACCAAGATGTGCAGAGAGTTGTTTGTCCCTTCCAATTGTTCATCTCCAACACATGTCCTCATGTTGGGCCGCTCAAGAAATCTACAATGCTTAATCACTCATTGCAATATCCAACGTGTTGGCATTTCTATGTATGAAATTAGTACTATTTAATGATAACAACGCATCATGCAACAACCATCCAAATTGTCATTAATCAATGAAAGTCTCGAGGACTTCTCCCATTCACATGCTTTCGACCAAAATTTGCGCCAGGTTATATTATCCCTTCCAACTTTTCATTTCATTCATCGACTGGAAAAAATAAACGTTCTTGTAGACTTATGGCACCAGGTCGATAACAGTTTTGTGGAGATACAGTAAATATGTTTGCACAAGAGGACCACAATTTTCAATGGTCCAGGGCATACTTTTACTATTCATCCTGTTCCGCCGAAAACGAAGTGATTTGGACCTATGGAATCGCTCGTGCAGGCTCGTTCCTGAGGTTTTTGACTCTAAGGAGGTGGTCTCTTAGTGCATCGAAAAATATATTCTAGGCCAAAGAATTATTCCACTGTGCGACCATTCTCCTATTTCTTTGTCGCCTCGGCTCTTCCGCCAGATGTTAAAATTGTCGAACCCAACATTGACGGTCAGAAGACAAGACTGCAAACGGTTTCTAGAAAAACATCATAATGGGTTGGACATCCTAGTGGACTTCCTCGAAGACCCAACAAAAGTTCCTGAAGATATCACAAAGCTGTAGGTAAGTTCCTTTTGAAATCCATTCCGGGAAATTGCTTGGCTGGTTACAAGAATAACGGGGCAGGCATCCACAAAAAGCATTTCCCATATAATTATTTATATTTTGTATTTCACAGTCAAGGAAAAATACATTTTCGATTGGGGGAAGCTGATTTCAATTGAGATCTGCTCCCAGTTGTCATGATTCAAAGAATTGAATCAATTTTATGTGTCATCCTACTTGATTTTCGCAATTGTGTATTGTTGTCCGTTTCCAAAACTTTCTCTTTCCAATAAAATAAACTGTGGATTCAACCCAGTAACATTCTGGCATGAGGCACTGTGGAGACACAACGCCTCCCATTTTTTTTATGAAGTTTTTAATGGCTTTGTCTCAATTTTCAAATATTTATTGTTAGGCAAGGATGCTCCGCGGATGTTTGGCCATGCAACCAAGTTTTTGAATAGAAAGGGCACACTTGAGCAAGAGGAAAATCACAGTGTCCTCATGGTCTTTGGCTCTAAGGAAAATCCTGCCTTCCTTCCATGCTACATCACAGATAAGATGTTTGTTGCAAAAATAGCAAGGAAATACAATCATTGGTTGGATTTTTTCCATGGCAAGAAAAAAAACAGTTCATTCCTCTTCCCTGGAAAGTCAGAGACTTCGTGTGCAGAAACATCAACAAGATTGATGATTTTTCTGCCCATTTCAAGAAATTGAACCTAACGTACACTGAAAGGATAAAAGGGTTCGACCCTAATGGAATTTTTCGAGAACATTTACTGGGTGTTGGCTTTAACACCTCTTTTATCCATACACACCTRACCCAAGACAGGAATAGTGTCGACAACAATCATGCTTCTGTCAATTGTGACATAGAGAGATTGCAAAGCACCAYTGGATTGTATAGACAACATGGAAAAGTGTCTAGTGAGAAGAGTACCCAGTCCCCYRCCAACACTCCCAAAAGAACGACATCACGGAGMATAGGTTCAAYGGTCCACCCCAGTAAGAAAGAAACCTAGAAATCTTCRAACGAAGGAGGAGATAAGAACCCTCCTCACATAAATATTGATAGTTCTCACAAAATTCCACTRGCGAAGAAGAGAAAAAACAATGCAGGGMAGGCAAAGGAACCCCAAATTGAAAGTGGAAAACTGCAACTTGAAATTGAAGCTGAGCACATGTAGAAAATTGGGTCATCCATGGTGGAAATATTAGACACCGAMTTTTTTGAAATAGATGAATCCTTCGTAATCCAGAGCRYTATTTTTGAAAACCAATCTAAAAGTCTGGTCATTGAAAAGAGAGATGTAACAAACAAGAAAGGCAAATCTCATGCAGAGTTTCACTTTAGMGAAATGTCGTTGTCCCAAATCTTCCAATTTCACCAGGGAACTAGTGACATTCTTCGTGATTCCATTTGAGGAATTGAGACAGAAAATGCCAATATGAAACAACGCCTCAACGAATTTGAGCAGGCTTTCCTTGCAACTCCAGAGTTTGCCATTCCTTTGGCAAAAATCATGCCTGCTACTAATGCAGTGAAGATGAAAGTATCCTCTACCCTCCTTGCATGCTCTAGAGCCCTTGTAGAGAATAACATCAACAAAACAATGCAGTTAGTTACTGAAGCCTGGGAAACATCGCAAAATTTAGTTTTCTTTGAAAATAAGGCCAATGGTTTGCTGGAACAATTGGAGACGGATTTTAAAAAATGAATAGCTTTTCTGTGATCAAGTATTGGCCCCTTTTGCCAAATATGCCGACAACACATCATAACTAAAAAGAAGACAGGAGAAACTCCCCTCGCCAAAGAGAACCAAAAAAGTAAAAGCATGCTGGCAAAAGAAAGTTGACAACCTACAACTCATTGTCAAGTCATGTAAACAAGTCATATCAGAAAAGGAATATTTATTCACAAGCCTACTCCAGCTGGACTTAGCCGGAACTACCAACAAGGTTCAAGATCCTAACTTAATTCTCAAATCCTTTTCAGTCACCAAAGAAGCCTTCAAGGAATAAGTTGATATTTTAAAAGGGTTTTCTTTCAAAAAAATTTACAGCATACTCGAACATTGTCTAGATGAGCACGAGCGTTGGGTACTGGACTATGCTTCACACAATGAAGAAATTGAACATACTCTGCATAGAACTTCAATGGATCTAAGGAAATTAGGAAACGAGATTTACGACATAGAAATCCGGGATGAAACCAACACATCCCCCATGAAAATCTACATCGAAGAATGGTTCCAAAAAAGAATGGACGGCCTCGTCTAGGAAGGGCAAGAACCGATCAACAGGACTACAATGCCCATCGACGACAACAACAAAAATGCATCGGCTTCATAGTAAGTTTATACTGCCATCTTGTTTTGTTTATCAATCTAGTTTAAGTCTATGTTTTCATCTTCTCTTCTTTATCAATCCACTTATGTCCTCTTTCAATGGAAAACTGTAACCAAACACTCTTAACTTCCAATTTTTTCTTTTCAAGTCTTCCTCTCTATCGTCGCGCACTTCTTTCAATGTTCCTAATTCTTGTACTTCTTTATTTTTATGGTCCGCGGGAGCCCCAATATCAGTCTATATGAAAAACACATTTAAATTTCTAGAAACATGTAAGAGACATTATTAATTTTTGATAAATTCCAAAGAAAACTGATTCGACAATGCCCTTATTGTATACTAAATTTTGGGTTTCCAAGAACCTTTCGTGTTTGTTCCAAATAAAACTAATCCGGATATGCTATATTTCTTGTCTCCTATTGTATGCTAGTTGTCTAGTCTTCAACGGCATTGATGTTTTAAATGTTGATGTAATTTCTAGAGATATGTAACAGAGATTATTTATTTTATAATAAGTTTGTATTATATAGTTCGCAACGTCGCTTCTCAATTTGTATATCATGGAACTCTCCATTCTGTTTGTAGGGCACCGAACAACAGAGACCCATTTTTGAAACCACCAGCATGAGAAGCGTGATCCAAAAATTGGCGAAGTATGGAATGACCCCTCCCTGCATGCTCTATAAAACGTGTACAAAGAAAACTAATTCGGCAATGCTATATCTTTTTTTTCCAAGAAAAGCCTTAGTTTTAAAGCAAGCTAGTTTGGGAAAAGGTTATTACTATTCTATTGTATAACAACCATTAATTTTTTGTAAATTTCTATAGTCTGCAACTCCGCCTATCATTTTGTATATCATGGAACTGTCGGTGCTATTTGTAGGCCACTGAACATCAGAGACTCAATTTTGAACCCGCCAATTTCCAGAAACATGTAACAGACATTATTATTTTTTGATAAATTACAAAGAAAATTGATTTGACAATACCCACGATCCAAAAAATGGTGAAGTATGGAATGACTTCTCCCTGCATGCTCTATAAAACATGTGCACATAAAACTAATTTGGCAATGCTATATCTTTATGTCCAAGAAAAAACCTTATTTTTAAAGAAAACTAAACTACGCCTGTCATTTTGTATATCGCGGAACTGTCGGTGCTATTTGTAGGCCATGAAACATCAGAGGCCCAATTTTGAACCCACGATCCAAAAACTGGCTAAGTATGCAATGAGGGCTCCCTGCATCCTCTATAAAATCTCTTCCCCATACTTTATAAAAGTAGAAATTTCATATGTATAGAACTAAATATCTACTTTGTACAAGTACATATTTCGTATGTATAATTTTTTTATTTGTGATGAATTTCTATAGTCCGCAACTGCACTAAAATCAAAGGCTCAATTACTGTATCGCAAAACTGTCGTTGTTTTTTTTTATATCGCCAGCCCGACAACCCATGATCCATTACAAAAATACATATTTATTATGTATAAAAGTATTTCAATGTATTTCAACTTTCTAGCCACATGTATGTACTATGTCGCATTTACTCCCATCCCAACCTGGCAGGGACTCCGCTGCCATGTAGCCTTGTTCATAAATAAGTATCACTCATGTTTTATAAAAACCTTAAATATTTCTCTAACAATTCATCACTATTTAGCACTAAGAGTCAAAAACAAATCCCAATGGATACCCTCTAAGCTTTTTATTAGAGAAGATGTTAATAAAAAGGATATAGTTGTTCACTCAAATTTTCTTTTCAATTAACAACTGTGTAATAAATCTAATTCAATTACAACTTAGTATACTCATTGATCAAAACCATGTAAATTATAAGGATCCAAGTTTACAAAGAAAATCATTTTGACCCTACAATGTTTAAATTCCAGGATTTCCAAAAGAAAAGGGCAACGCCCCTATCCATTTTTAAATCATCTTATGACAATTAATTGGCAAAGAAACTAAACTTAATTCATGAAACATGACCATCTACACACTGAGTTCATCGCCTAAAAGTTTGATTTTCAAAATATTCTTACTATGATTTAATAACGATGAAATATTTTAAAACACCTCATCGTAAAACTGACAGTAAATCTCGGTTCACTGCTGACGATTCACATTAAACAAATATTAATACCTAGTGGGAGTGTAAGGAATACTTCATCATAATTATATAGTATTACTCCTCACCCACACAACTAGATGGATACAGATAGGAAGTCACGCCTCACCCTTATGACTAAACAAGACACAAAAATCAAGGGTGGCATTTAATTTGAAAATGACTCTAGAAAATTTATTCACCTGGATTTACAACTAGAGATAACTAGAGTATACGAGTTCAACACATGAGAATCAATTAAAAACTGTAGCTATCCCATAAATTCCCAAATTCAAAATTGCCCAAACTAAAAAGATCCCGACAAAATTTGAGTTCCAGGCTGTAAGTTTAAAAGGCAGAGATCACAAGATTAAATTTCGGTCTGTCCTAAGAGATAAAAGTAATCACACGAAATGAAAATTCGGATCTATAAAAGAAGATTTACATTGACCCCACAAGATAAACTCTACTATGAAAAAATTATTACACTTCTCAAAACTTATATTCCTAAATGGTAATGAATTTGCAACGTCCCAAAATAGTTTTCAATACCTAAAATCATACAACGAACAAGGGTATTAAATCGAATTTCCACTAACACATAACATTCATAAGGGTTTCAACATGGATTAGTAACAATGTTTCAGTGGATCAAAAGAATTTAAAATCCTATAATCAACAACATGTTTTACAACGACTAATTTATATAGTGTCTCAACAATAAAAACTCCAATGGTATAACTGATTGTATGATGCAAAACAAAATTCTAAATTGAAATAAATGACCGGGTAGCATCACAACGCGTAATTTATGCATACTTGAAAGTTAATTTGCAACGTCCTTGACCAATTTCTAAATAAGAAGCCGCATAATGAATAGGTGGTGATTAATAATTTTAAACACAATGGTTGCGATTTGATTTGGCAGTGAATAAATATTTTTCTCATTACAGGAGCTTCAAGTAGATTTGGAAACCATTCATTGATTTGTTCTATGGACATAAGTTAAAGAAGAAACTATAATACAAAAATTCCTTCACGATATACAAAAGAAATATTACAACTAACCTACCCTCACCGCTCCAACATACCAAATATTTAAGTAGATATCATTCGAAGAACACTTCAGGAATGCCAAATAAATTTGCAGTGGCCCCAATTTCGTTTCCAGAATTATAATACTAACATGTGGAGATCCTTTAAAATTTAATCTTGAAATTGTAAAAGTCGCTTTGGACAGACTCTGCATAACACTAATTCCCAGACTTACACTATTTCTACAACGAGTAACAATTCTAAGTTTTCGAAATTGTAAGGGACTTGACAGAGTCCATGCAAATTTTAGTTCTAGAGCTGTAATTATTTATACAACGAATAAGGTGGATTCCAATTCAAAATTTGAAAATAAAACCTACAACGACTATGGTAAGGTTTAATTTAGTTTTGTAATTCACTTGACAAGGCTATACAAATTTTAGTTTCTGAGAATGTTAACTATTATTGCGACCATAACAAATCTAAAATTTGGATGTACCAACGATTGAAAACAAATAACTAATATTAGAAATCAAGGTCTGTAAACTAATTGATAATAAAAGGATTCAAGAATTTTGGATTGTATTGTAAATTGGTTGCATTCAAAGAGGCACAAAAAATCCGTTCCTGCCATTATCTGGCAGCGAACTACAAATTTAATTTCACAAGCAAATAAAAATTAGGGTGATTAAAAAAAATGAACTTCATATTCAGAAATTGAAATAAATATAATATTTTCTTCCGAAATGAAAATGTCTGGAAGGCACCCATACAAATTTCAGATTTCAAGAGTTGTATTTTAATTTGGTAGCGACTACATAATTTTTCTGAATTCTGCGCTGTAATTTAAAATGGCAACGAATACATGAATTCTAAATTTATAGACTGAAAATGACATGGTAGCGAACCAAGGAGTTTCAACCAAGATCAAATCATGAATATTCAATGAATTTATCAATTAAATTCATAATTTCAATTGTTCAAAATGNCGTTCTGCTCCCATTCTTTGGGTTCCATAAATAGATTGAATTCATGAGTTATAACAAGGAAGATGAACTGTTGATGCAATGTTCCTATGGAGTATGTTGGATAAATTGCATCTTGTTCTATTTGATAATATCCGTGCATATAGACTAATATCAGTAGTATTGGAAAAAATACAGAAAACTTCCTCTTCGAAAAAGTTTAGGCAATTATGTTTGGGTTTGCGGTATTAAACAAATATGTCTAGTGTTCCGTCATATACATCTTGCAGCCTAGGAGTTCAGTACTTTGCAATTTATGCTTTAATTACTTAAACTCACAACAAATTTTGATTTCCTTTAATTTAATTTAGATATTGATGTTTATGGAGAGTCATCGTTTGCTGATGTCATTGCAATGAATACAAGATGAATAACTGATAAGGAATTTATGTCGTTGAGACCACAATGCAAATTCATGTTCCTTGTTGCGCTATGTACACCTTGCATTCAAAATTTTCTTGGTTTCAATGAAATTTGTGAGCCGAAGAGCATCTTGCAAATTGGGAGATCATTTGCATTTGAAATAGAAACAATCCATTAGTATATATTAGTATGAATAATATTCATATAGATACAAAAACTTTCTCCATTGATAGATACTAGTATGAATACTATTGAAATAGATATCAAAACTTCGTCTTGGCCAATACTTTTCCAGTTATCTGAACACCAAGCGTCAGGTTTGCAGTATCCAAAACCTATGTCCCCTGTTTTTTCATATACATGTTGCAGGAAAAGAACTTCAGTGATGTGCACTTAATTCTTTTACTAGTGAGAAGCCACCAGAGGTTCGAAAACATTGCCATTAATCAACAAAAAAAAAGGTTTTCCCGACTCTCAGATACTTATCTCTTTTCCCATTTTTCTTTTCCCGTTCATTATGGCTTTCTAGTTTTATACTTAGTCATGTTTCTATGTACGACGGGCCGACATGTTTTCATCTCCATCTATATCCTCGCAAGATGGATCCGACCGGCTACTGTTCCATTCCATACTTAGCCAATTTTATGCCCGTCACTGCGGGGTCGACGCTTGCGAGCCCAACTGCTTATTGTTCTGCTATATACACCTTGCACTGAAAACATCCGTGATATACAATTCTACAACGGTTTCCTCGTATACATTAACTTCATTCAAAGCATATGTTGTTGATATGCATACCTAACAACTTTGCTTCCTTCCTGACATACATCAACAATGGTCTTACCAGTGACAAATGGACACAGTGGTACGAAGATACTTCTGTGATCTACAATTCATGCCTTAACATATCCATCTATATCCTGGCATGACAGATCTGACCGACCGTTGTTCCTTTTCATACTTAGCCAATTTTATGCCCCCCGCTGTGGTGATGCTGCTTGCGAAACAAGTTGCTTATCGTTCTGTTATATACATCTTGCACTCAAAACATCAGTGATCTACAATTCCAGTGTGGGTTCCTTGTATACATTAAGTCCGTTCAAAGTATCTGTTGCTTCTTTCTGTCCCCAACAACTTCGTGTCCTTCCTCATATACATCAGCAATGCTCTTACTAGTGGCAAGTGGACACAGTGGTATGAAAGATACTTCCGTGATCTGCATTTTATGCATTAACTGGTGAGAACTCAGCAGGCATTCGTAAGCATTTGCATTAATAAGCAAGCACTAGATGTTCTTCTACGAGATACTTGGTTCTTTTTCCCTTCTCTTCTTCCCGTGTATTATCTATAATTCCACTGCGAACTTCTCTGTCCTTTTTCCCTTGTTTTGTTCCTGTGTATTATGGGACTATAAAATATGGACATGATATTTTATAGAACATGTACAAATTTTGCATTCCATACCTAGCGACATTTTGGATCGCAAGTTCTCGGCTGAGTGGGCGGGCTCAAAATTGGGCCTCCATTGTTTCGTGCCCTACAAATAGCACCTCGAGTTCCGTGATATACAAATTGACAAGCGCACTTGTGGACTGGCTAAGTCAACATTACACTGCTATTGTTCTATGTCCTCCAAACAACACTCCCAGTTCCGTGATATAGAAATTGAGAGATAGAGTGCAGGACTGGCGGGGTGGAGATTGCCATTATTTACGGATGCTAATCCCTATGAAGTATCTAACAATATCTAAAAAATTATTTTATTTTTTATTTTTTCTCTGTATAACAATATCTAAAAAATTATTTTGAATACTAAAATAGCTCTTAGTAATGACAACTGGACACATAATTACGAATCAGTTGGGATTGCACTCTCCACAATATACAAATTGACTACCATATTTCGACATCATCCGCTCTTCCATGTTACAGATTATGCATTCCAATGTTCGGAGTGATACAATTAGAAGGTCCGGGCCTCACCTCCTTTGTAGACACTTTCTCAATCTGTTTTGCATCCTCCTATTTCCCGGTTCACAAAATATGCAGCTCCAGCGTTGGCGGGTTGACATATGTTTATCTCCATTTATATAATCAGACAACGAATACAACCGACCGATGTTGCTTTCGATGCTTTCAATGTTTTTCCGTTATATACATATTCTACTCTAAATTTCCGTCGTCTACAATTCCACTGCTAACTACTTTGTTCTTTTTCCCTTTTTTTCTTCCCGTGTATTATGGGACTATAAAGTATGCACATGATATCTTATAGAGCATGTAATAATTCCCATGATATTTTATAGAGCATTTACAAATTTTGCATTCGATATCTAGCAACATTTTGGATTGCGGGTTCTTGGGCGGGCGGTGTCAAACTTGGACCTCCATTGTTTCGTGGCCTACAAATAGCACCCATAGTTCCACAATATACAAATTGACAAGTGAACCTGCGAAGTGGATGACTCAACATTGCACTTTCATTGTTTCGTGTCCTCCAAACAACGCTCGCAGTTCCACGATATACAAATTGACACACGGAATGCAGGACTGACGGGGTGGAGATTGCCATTGTTTACGGATGCTAGTCCCTATGAACTATATAACAATATCTAAAATATTATTTTGAATACTAAATTAGCTCTTGGTACTGACAACTGGATAGAAAGGTACGAAACAGTTGGGATTGCACTCTCCGCAATATACAAATTGACTATCAGAATCCAACATCGTTCACTCTTCTGTGTTACAAATTCTGCATTCAAATGTTCAGAGAGATACAATTAGAAGGTTCGGACTAGGTCTCCTTTGTAGATACCTTCTCAACCTATTTTGGATTCTCCTGTTGTCGGGTTCACGAAATCTACAATTCCAGCGTAGTCACTCTACCACTGCTCACAAATGTTTCAAAGTATCTCTCTCTACCTTCCATCCCCACTAAATTCTTATCCTTCTGGCTATGCTACCATATCCTCTTCATTGATATGTGTATTTCACTCAAAAAGTTCTGAGACATACAATTTGACCCTCGCGCCCTCACCCTCAATGCGTGTACGTTGCAACCCTGTTTTGTATCTATCTTTTTTCCCCTGCCCGCGACCTCCGTACTTTCTTACTATGCGATTAGAAACCTTTCATGCTAACAACTGACCATGCAGGAACCCTCAACATTTTCATTAATGGCCTAAAACCTCGAGGAGATCTCCCATTATTACACATTAAACCAAGATGTGCAGAGAGTTGTTTGTCCCTTCCAATTGTTCATCTCCAACACATGTCCTCATGTTGGGCCGCTCAAGAAATCTACAATGCTTAATCACTCATTGCAATATCCAACGTGTTGGCATTTCTATGTATGAAATTAGTACTATTTAATGATAACAACGCATCATGCAACAACCATCCAAATTGTCATTAATCAATGAAAGTCTCGAGGACTTCTCCCATTCACATGCTTTCGACCAAAATTTGCGCCAGGTTATATTATCCCTTCCAACTTTTCATTTCATTCATCGACTGGAAAAAATAAACGTTCTTGTAGACTTATGGCACCAGGTCGATAACAGTTTTGTGGAGATACAGTAAATATGTTTGCACAAGAGGACCACAATTTTCAATGGTCCAGGGCATACTTTTACTATTCATCCTGTTCCGCCGAAAACGAAGTGATTTGGACCTATGGAATCGCTCGTGCAGGCTCGTTCCTGAGGTTTTTGACTCTAAGGAGGTGGTCTCTTAGTGCATCGAAAAATATATTCTAGGCCAAAGAATTATTCCACTGTGCGACCATTCTCCTATTTCTTTGTCGCCTCGGCTCTTCCGCCAGATGTTAAAATTGTCGAACCCAACATTGACGGTCAGAAGACAAGACTGCAAACGGTTTCTAGAAAAACATCATAATGGGTTGGACATCCTAGTGGACTTCCTCGAAGACCCAACAAAAGTTCCTGAAGATATCACAAAGCTGTAGGTAAGTTCCTTTTGAAATCCATTCCGGGAAATTGCTTGGCTGGTTACAAGAATAACGGGGCAGGCATCCACAAAAAGCATTTCCCATATAATTATTTATATTTTGTATTTCACAGTCAAGGAAAAATACATTTTCGATTGGGGGAAGCTGATTTCAATTGAGATCTGCTCCCAGTTGTCATGATTCAAAGAATTGAATCAATTTTATGTGTCATCCTACTTGATTTTCGCAATTGTGTATTGTTGTCCGTTTCCAAAACTTTCTCTTTCCAATAAAATAAACTGTGGATTCAACCCAGTAACATTCTGGCATGAGGCACTGTGGAGACACAACGCCTCCCATTTTTTTTATGAAGTTTTTAATGGCTTTGTCTCAATTTTCAAATATTTATTGTTAGGCAAGGATGCTCCGCGGATGTTTGGCCATGCAACCAAGTTTTTGAATAGAAAGGGCACACTTGAGCAAGAGGAAAATCACAGTGTCCTCATGGTCTTTGGCTCTAAGGAAAATCCTGCCTTCCTTCCATGCTACATCACAGATAAGATGTTTGTTGCAAAAATAGCAAGGAAATACAATCATTGGTTGGATTTTTTCCATGGCAAGAAAAAAAACAGTTCATTCCTCTTCCCTGGAAAGTCAGAGACTTCGTGTGCAGAAACATCAACAAGATTGATGATTTTTCTGCCCATTTCAAGAAATTGAACCTAACGTACACTGAAAGGATAAAAGGGTTCGACCCTAATGGAATTTTTCGAGAACATTTACTGGGTGTTGGCTTTAACACCTCTTTTATCCATACACACCTRACCCAAGACAGGAATAGTGTCGACAACAATCATGCTTCTGTCAATTGTGACATAGAGAGATTGCAAAGCACCAYTGGATTGTATAGACAACATGGAAAAGTGTCTAGTGAGAAGAGTACCCAGTCCCCYRCCAACACTCCCAAAAGAACGACATCACGGAGMATAGGTTCAAYGGTCCACCCCAGTAAGAAAGAAACCTAGAAATCTTCRAACGAAGGAGGAGATAAGAACCCTCCTCACATAAATATTGATAGTTCTCACAAAATTCCACTRGCGAAGAAGAGAAAAAACAATGCAGGGMAGGCAAAGGAACCCCAAATTGAAAGTGGAAAACTGCAACTTGAAATTGAAGCTGAGCACATGTAGAAAATTGGGTCATCCATGGTGGAAATATTAGACACCGAMTTTTTTGAAATAGATGAATCCTTCGTAATCCAGAGCRYTATTTTTGAAAACCAATCTAAAAGTCTGGTCATTGAAAAGAGAGATGTAACAAACAAGAAAGGCAAATCTCATGCAGAGTTTCACTTTAGMGAAATGTCGTTGTCCCAAATCTTCCAATTTCACCAGGGAACTAGTGACATTCTTCGTGATTCCATTTGAGGAATTGAGACAGAAAATGCCAATATGAAACAACGCCTCAACGAATTTGAGCAGGCTTTCCTTGCAACTCCAGAGTTTGCCATTCCTTTGGCAAAAATCATGCCTGCTACTAATGCAGTGAAGATGAAAGTATCCTCTACCCTCCTTGCATGCTCTAGAGCCCTTGTAGAGAATAACATCAACAAAACAATGCAGTTAGTTACTGAAGCCTGGGAAACATCGCAAAATTTAGTTTTCTTTGAAAATAAGGCCAATGGTTTGCTGGAACAATTGGAGACGGATTTTAAAAAATGAATAGCTTTTCTGTGATCAAGTATTGGCCCCTTTTGCCAAATATGCCGACAACACATCATAACTAAAAAGAAGACAGGAGAAACTCCCCTCGCCAAAGAGAACCAAAAAAGTAAAAGCATGCTGGCAAAAGAAAGTTGACAACCTACAACTCATTGTCAAGTCATGTAAACAAGTCATATCAGAAAAGGAATATTTATTCACAAGCCTACTCCAGCTGGACTTAGCCGGAACTACCAACAAGGTTCAAGATCCTAACTTAATTCTCAAATCCTTTTCAGTCACCAAAGAAGCCTTCAAGGAATAAGTTGATATTTTAAAAGGGTTTTCTTTCAAAAAAATTTACAGCATACTCGAACATTGTCTAGATGAGCACGAGCGTTGGGTACTGGACTATGCTTCACACAATGAAGAAATTGAACATACTCTGCATAGAACTTCAATGGATCTAAGGAAATTAGGAAACGAGATTTACGACATAGAAATCCGGGATGAAACCAACACATCCCCCATGAAAATCTACATCGAAGAATGGTTCCAAAAAAGAATGGACGGCCTCGTCTAGGAAGGGCAAGAACCGATCAACAGGACTACAATGCCCATCGACGACAACAACAAAAATGCATCGGCTTCATAGTAAGTTTATACTGCCATCTTGTTTTGTTTATCAATCTAGTTTAAGTCTATGTTTTCATCTTCTCTTCTTTATCAATCCACTTATGTCCTCTTTCAATGGAAAACTGTAACCAAACACTCTTAACTTCCAATTTTTTCTTTTCAAGTCTTCCTCTCTATCGTCGCGCACTTCTTTCAATGTTCCTAATTCTTGTACTTCTTTATTTTTATGGTCCGCGGGAGCCCCAATATCAGTCTATATGAAAAACACATTTAAATTTCTAGAAACATGTAAGAGACATTATTAATTTTTGATAAATTCCAAAGAAAACTGATTCGACAATGCCCTTATTGTATACTAAATTTTGGGTTTCCAAGAACCTTTCGTGTTTGTTCCAAATAAAACTAATCCGGATATGCTATATTTCTTGTCTCCTATTGTATGCTAGTTGTCTAGTCTTCAACGGCATTGATGTTTTAAATGTTGATGTAATTTCTAGAGATATGTAACAGAGATTATTTATTTTATAATAAGTTTGTATTATATAGTTCGCAACGTCGCTTCTCAATTTGTATATCATGGAACTCTCCATTCTGTTTGTAGGGCACCGAACAACAGAGACCCATTTTTGAAACCACCAGCATGAGAAGCGTGATCCAAAAATTGGCGAAGTATGGAATGACCCCTCCCTGCATGCTCTATAAAACGTGTACAAAGAAAACTAATTCGGCAATGCTATATCTTTTTTTTCCAAGAAAAGCCTTAGTTTTAAAGCAAGCTAGTTTGGGAAAAGGTTATTACTATTCTATTGTATAACAACCATTAATTTTTTGTAAATTTCTATAGTCTGCAACTCCGCCTATCATTTTGTATATCATGGAACTGTCGGTGCTATTTGTAGGCCACTGAACATCAGAGACTCAATTTTGAACCCGCCAATTTCCAGAAACATGTAACAGACATTATTATTTTTTGATAAATTACAAAGAAAATTGATTTGACAATACCCACGATCCAAAAAATGGTGAAGTATGGAATGACTTCTCCCTGCATGCTCTATAAAACATGTGCACATAAAACTAATTTGGCAATGCTATATCTTTATGTCCAAGAAAAAACCTTATTTTTAAAGAAAACTAAACTACGCCTGTCATTTTGTATATCGCGGAACTGTCGGTGCTATTTGTAGGCCATGAAACATCAGAGGCCCAATTTTGAACCCACGATCCAAAAACTGGCTAAGTATGCAATGAGGGCTCCCTGCATCCTCTATAAAATCTCTTCCCCATACTTTATAAAAGTAGAAATTTCATATGTATAGAACTAAATATCTACTTTGTACAAGTACATATTTCGTATGTATAATTTTTTTATTTGTGATGAATTTCTATAGTCCGCAACTGCACTAAAATCAAAGGCTCAATTACTGTATCGCAAAACTGTCGTTGTTTTTTTTTATATCGCCAGCCCGACAACCCATGATCCATTACAAAAATACATATTTATTATGTATAAAAGTATTTCAATGTATTTCAACTTTCTAGCCACATGTATGTACTATGTCGCATTTACTCCCATCCCAACCTGGCAGGGACTCCGCTGCCATGTAGCCTTGTTCATAAATAAGTATCACTCATGTTTTATAAAAACCTTAAATATTTCTCTAACAATTCATCACTATTTAGCACTAAGAGTCAAAAACAAATCCCAATGGATACCCTCTAAGCTTTTTATTAGAGAAGATGTTAATAAAAAGGATATAGTTGTTCACTCAAATTTTCTTTTCAATTAACAACTGTGTAATAAATCTAATTCAATTACAACTTAGTATACTCATTGATCAAAACCATGTAAATTATAAGGATCCAAGTTTACAAAGAAAATCATTTTGACCCTACAATGTTTAAATTCCAGGATTTCCAAAAGAAAAGGGCAACGCCCCTATCCATTTTTAAATCATCTTATGACAATTAATTGGCAAAGAAACTAAACTTAATTCATGAAACATGACCATCTACACACTGAGTTCATCGCCTAAAAGTTTGATTTTCAAAATATTCTTACTATGATTTAATAACGATGAAATATTTTAAAACACCTCATCGTAAAACTGACAGTAAATCTCGGTTCACTGCTGACGATTCACATTAAACAAATATTAATACCTAGTGGGAGTGTAAGGAATACTTCATCATAATTATATAGTATTACTCCTCACCCACACAACTAGATGGATACAGATAGGAAGTCACGCCTCACCCTTATGACTAAACAAGACACAAAAATCAAGGGTGGCATTTAATTTGAAAATGACTCTAGAAAATTTATTCACCTGGATTTACAACTAGAGATAACTAGAGTATACGAGTTCAACACATGAGAATCAATTAAAAACTGTAGCTATCCCATAAATTCCCAAATTCAAAATTGCCCAAACTAAAAAGATCCCGACAAAATTTGAGTTCCAGGCTGTAAGTTTAAAAGGCAGAGATCACAAGATTAAATTTCGGTCTGTCCTAAGAGATAAAAGTAATCACACGAAATGAAAATTCGGATCTATAAAAGAAGATTTACATTGACCCCACAAGATAAACTCTACTATGAAAAAATTATTACACTTCTCAAAACTTATATTCCTAAATGGTAATGAATTTGCAACGTCCCAAAATAGTTTTCAATACCTAAAATCATACAACGAACAAGGGTATTAAATCGAATTTCCACTAACACATAACATTCATAAGGGTTTCAACATGGATTAGTAACAATGTTTCAGTGGATCAAAAGAATTTAAAATCCTATAATCAACAACATGTTTTACAACGACTAATTTATATAGTGTCTCAACAATAAAAACTCCAATGGTATAACTGATTGTATGATGCAAAACAAAATTCTAAATTGAAATAAATGACCGGGTAGCATCACAACGCGTAATTTATGCATACTTGAAAGTTAATTTGCAACGTCCTTGACCAATTTCTAAATAAGAAGCCGCATAATGAATAGGTGGTGATTAATAATTTTAAACACAATGGTTGCGATTTGATTTGGCAGTGAATAAATATTTTTCTCATTACAGGAGCTTCAAGTAGATTTGGAAACCATTCATTGATTTGTTCTATGGACATAAGTTAAAGAAGAAACTATAATACAAAAATTCCTTCACGATATACAAAAGAAATATTACAACTAACCTACCCTCACCGCTCCAACATACCAAATATTTAAGTAGATATCATTCGAAGAACACTTCAGGAATGCCAAATAAATTTGCAGTGGCCCCAATTTCGTTTCCAGAATTATAATACTAACATGTGGAGATCCTTTAAAATTTAATCTTGAAATTGTAAAAGTCGCTTTGGACAGACTCTGCATAACACTAATTCCCAGACTTACACTATTTCTACAACGAGTAACAATTCTAAGTTTTCGAAATTGTAAGGGACTTGACAGAGTCCATGCAAATTTTAGTTCTAGAGCTGTAATTATTTATACAACGAATAAGGTGGATTCCAATTCAAAATTTGAAAATAAAACCTACAACGACTATGGTAAGGTTTAATTTAGTTTTGTAATTCACTTGACAAGGCTATACAAATTTTAGTTTCTGAGAATGTTAACTATTATTGCGACCATAACAAATCTAAAATTTGGATGTACCAACGATTGAAAACAAATAACTAATATTAGAAATCAAGGTCTGTAAACTAATTGATAATAAAAGGATTCAAGAATTTTGGATTGTATTGTAAATTGGTTGCATTCAAAGAGGCACAAAAAATCCGTTCCTGCCATTATCTGGCAGCGAACTACAAATTTAATTTCACAAGCAAATAAAAATTAGGGTGATTAAAAAAAATGAACTTCATATTCAGAAATTGAAATAAATATAATATTTTCTTCCGAAATGAAAATGTCTGGAAGGCACCCATACAAATTTCAGATTTCAAGAGTTGTATTTTAATTTGGTAGCGACTACATAATTTTTCTGAATTCTGCGCTGTAATTTAAAATGGCAACGAATACATGAATTCTAAATTTATAGACTGAAAATGACATGGTAGCGAACCAAGGAGTTTCAACCAAGATCAAATCATGAATATTCAATGAATTTATCAATTAAATTCATAATTTCAATTGTTCAAAATGGATTTTCAAAACGTTCAATCTACAAAATCTTGCTACATTAGCAACTTCAGAAATAAAATACTGGAACCAATGAAGATAGAGAGTTGATGATGTTTGTCAACAACTTGCCCTGCTCCTTACTCCAACTTTCTAATCACAAAGACTTCACCTATACCTCCCAACCAATGCTAGGGGTACTCTTCTTCTCCCAGGGTACTCTTCTTCCCCCTTAGCCCCCTGAGCCGAAAATGGGCCACACACAATAAACCAATAAACAATAGCTCCAAGGCTTGCCTCGCAAGGTAGAGCTTCCACTCTTTATATAAGCTTGTTATCCCAACTCTCACAAGTAAAACACAGTCAAAACCATTTTGGCAACATAACTTTACCAAGAATAAGTGTGATCCATTTTCCTTCTACACCATTTGTTTTATAGAAATTTCCTTACTTACACATGTCCTGATGTACAAATAATTATCTTTTTAATTAATTTAATTAGTAATATTCACCCACACACTTGTCATACTCTTCCCAAGTTGCACAAGTAAATACCAATTTTATTTTATTTAAAAAGTCAATTTTCCTCACATTCCCCAATGTGTTTCTATTTTCGCTCTTAGTTGTCCCTTTGTTCTCCAAATTCTCATTTAATGAGTGTCTCCTAACTAGATCTTAGTTAGAGTTGGATTATGAGTCTTATTTTAGTTAGACTAGTGGTATCTTGACTCTAGATACCATTATATGTGTACACCTATTCTCTCATATTTTATTTCTTTCTATTTTAAAAATCCCTTTTATTATTTTCATCCACACATATGCATTTTTATTTAATCTCTAGATTTTTTTCTCACTTTTTATTTAAATTGACTTATCTCAATTCTTTTAATTTATTTAATATTTTTATTTAGTCCCCTAACTAAACTTGGACTTAGGCTTAGAATTTTATTGGGATTTATAATTAATAAATTTACTGTTTAATTAATTATTTTAATCCAACAAGGTCTAATCATTTCAATGTTTTCTAGGCCACCTATATTTATTGACTCAAATTTTTAATTACGCGACGTGCCCTTCAAGACACACCTCTATGCTCCAAGGGTGCCACTCACCTTTGATTGGTTTTGGAAGTTTTTCCAACCCTTGGATTCAACACTCCACTCGGTTGACCTTGTGAGAGACTAAGGGATTCTAAGGAATAAGGACTCCGCCTTACTGCACTCCTTAGAAATCTTCATGAGTAACTGTCTCAGTTCACCCTCATGACATCATGGACCTCTCGAAGTAGGTAATCGTTAACCTACAATTCAAACCACAACGAGAGTGCTAGTAGGCTGTCACAGGGACGCTACCACACCTCTCCCTAAATGTATGGTTTCTGTGCATAGCCCCTCTACTCCTTATGTGATTCGGATTAGAAAGCATCGTCAAGCCTGCATCCACTGACAAAAACAATGTTAATAATCTATATACATAATCATACCGGAAGAAATAATGTGTCATATGCACGTAAAATGAAATACTCAAACAATACAATCCACTCCCTAACTCAATCTAGAGTCCAATGAAGTCCATCGATGCCATCAACATCCATAACCTGTCATGTGCCCTACACACTCAAGAAAAATCGTCAATAGCATCTGCCAATATATATATATATATAAGTCACAACACATCATCATCATAATGTATAATCCATAATCGAAACTACATCATAATATATCATAACCGGATCAGTTGCATGCAAGTGTCCTAAAAGAATATGTCAATAAAAGTGTGCTCAGTAGAGTGGGATGTTACATACACCCCCTCTTGTTTTAAACTTCGTTCTGAAGTTTGTACAATATATAAATGTAGTAAATAAAAATATCTGACATAGATATATATGTCTAATCTATCAAACAGGTAAGGAAACTATTGACGCATCTCACATGTGTCCTCCTAGGTAGCCAAGTGTGGACTATAGTTGTCCTACTGGACCTTGACTTGATCGACTATTCGACACTGTAGCGGTCGAATGTGATGGTCTAGAATGCAGATCGGCTCCGCCATGACAACACCCTCATCTGACACCTGCAAAGAACTCATGTCAATAACATGTGAAGGATCACTAATATAATGTATCAATACATATACATGAAATACATCGTTCATATGCCTCAAAGAATCAGGCAAGGCTAGTAGATAAGCCACATGTCCTTTCTTTTCCACCACTTTGAAAGGTCCCACAAACCTAGGAGAGAGTTTATCACCCTTTCCAAACTTGACCGAACTCTTGTGCGGTTTCACCCGCAAGAAAACTCTGTCGCCAACTTCATAACTACAGTCAGCATGATGCACATCAACATAACTCTTCTGCTGATATTGCACTTCTTTAATCCTATGTATTATCGACTTCATCTATTCTTCCATTTATTGAATCACTTATGGTCCTACCATGAACCTATCCTCAAGTTGATTCCAACTCAATGATGTCTGACACAATTGACCGTAAAGAAACTCAAATGGTGGCATCTTAATGGTACTATGGTAGCTATTATTGTATGCAAACTCTACTAGTGGCAATAAATCTTCCCAACGTTTATGCTGGTCCATTACATACATGTGTAACATATCCTTCAAAATCTGGTTCATTATTTCGGTTTGTCCATCTATCTTTGGGTGATATGTTGTACTAAATTTCAGTTGTGTTCCCAAAGCCTCTTGGAAACTAGTCTAAAACCATCCTGTAAACACCGATCCCTGATCAGATATGATCCTTCTTGGTACTCCATGTAACCTCACAATCTCTTTAACAAAAACTATGGATAGATCTGGTGCATGATATGTCGTATGCAATGGAATAAAGTGTGCACTCTTCGTTAGAGTGTCAACTACCACAAAAACCAAGTTGTGTCTCCTTGTCGTTAGTGGTAATCCAACAATAAACTCCATCAAAATGACCTCCCATTTCGATTTAGGAATAGCATGTGGCTGTAAAAATCTTGTTGGATGTCTATGTTCAACCTTCAGTTGCTGACATTCTAGACATCTCGTCATGTAACCAACTATGCCTACTTTTGTTTTCTTCTAGAAGAATAAAGGCTTAAGGTATGCCTTCATCTTCGTGACTCTCGGATGAGCCATGTACGCTTCTCAATGCACTTCACTCAAGATCAAACTTCTTAATTCGTCGTTAGGTGGTACGTAAATTCTTCCGTTAAATCTTAACAATTCATCACTATCTAAGAAATAACCTACAAACTTCGGTATCATCTTGGTAGTTCGTCCAATATTATCCTTAACTTCTTTATACCAGTCATTGTCGATCTTTAAAGTTAGAATCTTTTCTTGAAGATTCGTCTTAAGAGGTATTACCGATAATATGCGTGGTCTCCAACTCAACACATTTTTCACTCTGTTCACCGTTCCTTTATGTAAGTAATCTCAAAGTTGTATTCACTAAGTAATTCTAACCAATGCCTCTGTCGTGTGTTCAAGTCACTCTACATAAATATATGCTACAATCCACAGTGATCTGTCTTTAATTCAAATTTTCATCCAATCAGATAATGTCTCCAAACTCTCAAAGCATATATAATTGCTAATAACTCCAAGTCATGTGTTGCATATTTCTCTTCATGCTTTCTCAATTTCCTTGAAATGTAAGCGATCATTCAACTGTATTGCATCACAAATCCGCCTAAACCTTCATTGGATGCATCTGTGCATACCAATAATTCCTTGTCCATGTCAAGGAATTTTAGTATTGGCACTATCATCAACAACTCCTTAAGATTTTGAAATGCTTCTGCTCATTTCTGTGTCCAAACAAAATTCTTGTTTTTCTTTTGAAATTCCGTGATTGGATTTGCTATCTTCGAAAAACCTTCGACGAATCGTCGGTAATATCCTGCTAAACCCATAAATCTGCGTACTTCTTGTACGTTTGTCGGTGCTGGCCATTCCTTAATATCCTCTAATTTTGTTGGATCCACAATGAAACCTTCACCAGATATGATATTCCCAAAGTAATGAATCTTCAATTGGTAAAAATAATATTTCGATAGTTTCTCATACACTTTGTTTTCTCTTAGACACTGTAGGACCAATCTCAAGTGTTTGTCATGTTCTTATTTCATCCGAGAATAAATTAGTATGTCATCAATAAATACTTGAACAAACTTGTCCAGGTATTCGTGGAACACCCCATTCATCAAAATCATGAATACACCCAGGGCGTTCGTCAATACGAATGGTAAAACCATAAACTCACAGTGTTCAAATCTTGTCTTAAACATTGTGTTAGGGCTATCTTCCTCTTTAATCTGTAATTGATGATATCTCAATCTCAAGTCAATATTCAAAAATTCCAATGCTCCTTTCATATGATCAAACAAATCATCTATCCTTGGTAACAGATCTTGGTTCTTGATCATCGCTTTGTTTAATCGACGATAGTCAATACAAAGTCTCCATGATCCATCCTTGTTTCTCACGAAAATCATTGGCACACCCCACGATGATACGCTTGGATGTATAAGTCCCAAGTCCAACAATTCCTTCAATTGTATTTTCAACTCCTGCAACTAAGGTGTTGACATTTGATAAGGCGTTCTCGCTATCGATTCAGTTCCAGGTTTCAAGTCTATTTTAAACTCCGACTCTCTTTCAGGCGATAAACCTGGAAACTATTCATGAAAGACATCGACAAACTCTCGTACTATCGGAAGGTTTTCTAATCCTTCCACCTCACCCTTGTTGTTTAGTGCTAAGATTACATATAGCTTGCATCCCTTGCACATACTCTTCTATAGTTGTAGGGAAGAAATAAATCTCAAGGACACCCCCCTAGTTCCTTCCTACAATCACTCTACTCTGCCCCAAATCATCTGTCAAGATTAACCATTTCATCTTATAGTTAAGTATCACATCATGCGATTCCAACCAATCCATACCAATCAATATGTCATAAGATCCTAAGATCGTTACATAAATATCTACCTTCGTTACAAAATCTCCCAAGTTAATGCTATAGTCCGAAACCTTTCCTCCAACCTTTTGTTTGGCACCCGACACCATTTCTACGTATCTGAACTCATCCTGCTCGATTACCTTTACCTTAATTCTCTTCAGTGTTGCAATAGAGATAAATCTATCTGTAGCACTTGGATCTATCAAAATGCTAAAAGTTTGGTCGACAATTGTACCTAACGTCTCGAGCATAGTGACTGGTGCTCAACCTGGTGGTTGTTCACCGCGACATGTATCCTTTGGGCCTTGTTCAAATCTCCAACTATAGTGGGTTTTGATGATCCAGCCTCTCTGGAATTCTCAATCGAACAGTCGCGTTGGTAATGTGTCTCTCCACGTGTTCAACACCCAGTCTTCGGTCCAATACTCTTGGTCCTCGAAGTAGAAGCTACTGGTATAAAAGTCTTTGATCCTGGTCTTTTCTGTTGAACAGGCCTAAAATGTTGTTACTGCGGATGACATTGTTGCTTCTACTGTGATCCTATGTAAGGAGTCCTTTGCTGAGGAGTCTGTCATCTTGGTGTCGAGAACATAGGAGATCTAGGTGTATTTTGATGCCCTTAAGTCTATTTGGCTAGTGTCTGGTGTTGTTGTGCTCCTAATGATGTCTATCCAGTTGGTCTAGAAGGATTCTTGCCCTAACCCCCACTGTTCAACTCTTCCTCAGCTGTGAGGGCCTTCTAAACTACATCGTGCAATGTATGAGGCATTATAATCCTCACCTTCACACGAATGTTGAAGTTAAGGCCAAACAAAAACTTTTTGGCCTTTAACTTCTCCATGTCCATATGTGGAGCATACTTAAGTAGATCCATGAATATGGCCTCATACTCTGGAACCGTACGACCACCTTTTCGTAAGGTGTTTAACTCATTAAGTTGGTTCTCAATGAATTCCTCAGACAAGTACCTCTCTCGGAACCGTTCCTAGAACAACTCCCATGAAACGTCCTTGACGATCATGTTTAGTTGAGGTAGGAGTGTCTTCCACTATAGAAGAGAACTCCCCTTCAACTGAAATACCACCATGCAAAATTTCATTTTGGAGGTGTAATCATGAAGTGCGAAGCACATCACCATATTCTCGAACCATGCCTTGACGACTAAGTCATCCAGGGTATCCATAAACTCAGGAAATTTCACCTTCTCGAGTTCTCTGTGTATACTAGTACTACCAGTTGGAGCACGTTGTGAACCCTCATTGGGTACACATGCTCTACCTTCATCTCAATCCAGTTGGTTAATCATTGCCTCTAACATTCTCTGAAATGATCTCATCATACCTACCACATCTCCCACAACAACCTGCTCATGCCTAGTGATTTGTTCTTCTCCTTAGGGGTTAGACCCCTATGGCGTGGATACTATCGGAGGTGTCACACCTCTTCCTCCAACACCACGTTGTCTACTTCCTCGATGTCCTCTAACCATGATTACCTGCATGGAAAATTTTCAAAATTTAATTAGTGATATATTTAATTGTTTAGTTAACAAAGTGGAAGGTGTAATGGTCTAAAGTCACAGGGTTGAACCTACTTTGATACCATATGTATCGACCCCTCCGTTACGACAACAAATAAGTGAGTAAAAAAGAGGTAATTTTTTTTTTGAAACAATAGTTAGAAAAAGTGATATGCGTCACAACATTCATTAATAATTACAAATTCAAACTAATCACATCATCCCACAATCAAGAATCTGAATGCAACATCACTATTAATAAAGATCCACCATATCATATAAAGATAACATAAGGTAGCTACCCGCCCAACCTATCCTGTAAGGTTAGGACCTCCAAGACACATAATCAATGCTCAAGTCTAGGATCCATCTGATTTATTTTGACCATTAAGGGTCTCAGGACTAGCGATTGTTCTGAGGGACAAGGAGATATATAGATCCCTTACCCATCATCCTATTCCAAATTTTGTTACTAATAAAAAATATTACTCATCAAAATTCTTTATTCACAAAGTAATCTACTATGATTTGATCACTCATTTAATAATTGAACACATATATAATAAGAACATCTTACAACCTTTCGTGAAGCATAACAAAACATTCCATTTAGCACCCATGCAATGAACTGCACATTCGTTCTCTAATACATGCTACTAACCCTTCATACAATGCATATAATAATCCTAACAGAAATTAAACAATATCACATCATGTTAAACTCATAAATTCAATAAATTTATGATTCCAAATGCATAAGTCAACATCAATTCTTAATTGGTAAAGATGAGACGAAATTCTGAATTTATAAAAACAACCTTAATTGCATGCATAACATGATTACTTGATCTCATTAAGCCTCACTCCATAATGTATCATTTAATTATAACTTGAAAAGAGTATCAAATAGTTTCTTCCCCTTTAGTAAAGATATCCTAGGTTAATTTGATGCTTACATTATTACTCATTATTCCTAAATAAGTATCACTCTCATTATTTTTAGTTTTATAAAAACCTTAAATATTCCTCTAACTGTTCATCACTATTTAGCACTAAGAGTCAAAACAAATCCCAATGGATACACTCTAATCTTTTTATTAGAGAAGATCTTAAAATAAAAAGGATATAGTTGTTCATTCAAACTTTCTTTTAAATTAACAATTATGTAATAAATCTAATTAAATTACATCTTAGTATACTCATTGATCACAACCATGTAAATTCTAAGGATCCAAGTTTGCAAAGAAAATCGTTTTGACCCTACAATTTTTAACTTCCAGGATTTCCAAAAGAAAAGGGCAGCGCCCCTATCCATTTTTAAATAATCTTCTGGCAATTAATTGGCAAAGACACTGAACTTAATTTAGGAAACTTGACCATCTCAACACCGATTTCATCGCCTAAAATTTTGATTTGCAAAACATTCTTACAGTGATTTAATAACGTCGAAAGCTTTTAAAACTATCTCGTCGTAAAACTGACAGTAAATATCGGTTCATTGTTGATTATTCACATTAAACGAAGATTAATACCCAGTGGGAGTGTAAATAATACTTCATCATAATTATAGAATATTACTCCTCACTCACACAACTAGCTGGATACAGATAGGAAGTCACGCCTCACCCTTATGACTAAATAAGACACAAAAATGATGAATGACTGAAAATGAAATGACAACGAACCAAGGAGTTTCAACCAATATCACATCATGAATCTTCAACAAATTTATCAATTAAATTCAGAATTACAACTGTTCAAAATGGATTTTCAAAACGTTCAATCTACAAAATCTAATCTTGCTAC
>JZKD02S1772668.1:33675-45518 GCA_000966675.3 Picea glauca | reverse complement strand
TCTATATATATATATATATCTATATATATATATATATATATATATATATATAACAATAAGTCACAACACATCATCATCATCATGTATAATCCATAATCAAAACTACATCATAATATATCATAACCGGATTAGTTGCACACAAGTGTCCTCAAAGAATATGTCAATAGAAGTGTGCTCAGTAGAGCAAAATGTTACATATAGTTTTTCCTTGGGACTCAATGGTCCGAGGAAGCTTGTAGTAGTACTCTGATAAATCTCTTTAAGTTGTCAATCGAGGATGGGAATGGTTTCTTGTTCTTTATAACAACAAAGAAAAATAGAATCTTAAAAGAATTCCAATAGATACAAAACATATATAGATCTGATCTAAAGATAATATAACAATTAAATAAAGGAAATGTTGCAACTTAAAGAGAAAGCGAAGAAACTAAACTCACAAATTATTTACAAAGATGCCACATGATCCAAACATGGAGGACCTCCAAGCTGGTGCATGCATAGGTGAATAAAACTAAATGGAGAAGATCAAATTCTTTATATTGAGCATAAACTTCAGTCATGCAGTGAATTCATCAATTATGCAATTCATCCCCCAAATGCCTCATAGTTTGGAATATTTATACATCATTAATCATAACTAAAAAACCTCAAAACCCTCTTTGAATTAATTGCAGATCTTAGCATCCTCCTATCTATGCTGGGTCGAGCTCATAATGAGAAATTTACTCCATGATTTGATGGATTCATGTGTGAAAAATCAGCTGCACATAAAATTTGGGTTTTACATCTTTAGAAAAATCTCAAAACCTCCCAAATCGTGCATTCTATGGAAAATATGCCTAAATGTCACCTAATTGGGCATGTGCTGCACAAAACCCATGTCCCAAAATTTTAAAATTCATCTTCATTAGTCCATAAATCACGTGTCAAGATTGTTGCCTGATTTTTCTACTATAAAAACTACTACAGAGTGGTTGAATTGACCATGCGTTTACCGAGCCTATGCGAGATATTTTTCACCGATCTAATAGGAAACGAACCATATCATGGACATGGGAAACAAAACCCTTGTTTTCGTTTTTTCCCAGCTGTCCTGCAAATATCACAACGACAGAGAAATTACAAGAAACTAATTTTTTTGGTAACATGACTAATAAAAACTCATAAATTTAATATTTTTGCTTATTAAATAAAAAATGGAAATAAACTAATAATAAACTTTTTAATCCTTTATTAATCCCATGCTTAGTGGAAATGGGTACAAATATACCCAAAATGAAGGAAAGGTGGGTGAAAAGGAGGTATACATGGTGGTTTTTTACAACAAAATATGAACCCAACATCTCCCCTAGACTTCAATTTTTGCATGTCCCTTATGCAAAACAAAACTTCAAAATTTCTTTCTTTTGGTTTTAGAGGGACTCTATTGCCTTGAGAAATATATCCACTTTTGAGTTTGATGCCTTGTCAATATTCCTTTTTGGTCTTTGAGCTGGAGCATTGATCTTTTCCCTTCTATCCTGAGCTCGTGCTGTGTTTCTCAATTTGTATCTTTTACATGGTTTCCCTGTTTCTTGATTCCTTGAGTGATTTTTTCATTTTCTTCCCTAATATTTCTCAATTCTTCTTTCATCTAATCATTCTCTTGGACAATCATTCTATTGTTCTATTTAAGTATTTCATTTTCATTCTTTGTTGATTGATAATGGCTATCTTTTTTTTCCAGGCTTTCTGTATAATCATAACACTTTTGTTGAATATGATCTAGCTCGGGTGTAGGTTTCCTTTGAAGCCAGGTTCTTGGCCTGCTTAATATTTTTGTTAAATCCTCATGGACCCCAACTAGACTAATTCTATATGGTTCAAATCTTACAACCATTTAAAATACTTGACTCTCTTCTTATATTTTTTTGAAAACACAAAGACCAAGTTGACAGAGTTACCCTTTGTTCCTGAGAAAGTTTGTTTCTATTTATTTTTTTTTCTTAATTCTTGAGGTTGTTGGTGGTATTTCTTCAAATTTTTGAAAGTCTCTTTCTGAAATATTTAGCTTGCCACCCTAATTGTTAGTTCTTTGTTTGAAGATTTAAATTTTCTTACGATTTAGAGTTAAATTAACTAATGCAAGCATGTTGATCCTCTTCACTTCCAAAGTTGTACTTCTAATTCTTAATTACATATTTGAAAATGAAAACCCTATCTCTATAAAACTTACTTTCATACTCAAAATGATCCAGAAATTTTGAGAAATGAATTCTTGATATGAAAAATACATTTGTCTACTACGCAATTATGTCTTCAATCTCTAGTTTTGTGTGCCCATGTCAATTTTAGAACCTATGTCCTTGTAATTGCTATTTTCATACATGAATTTTTTCCTTTTCTATGTGAACTCATGGCTCAATTGGTTTCTTTTGGTCTCGATTTCCTCTTCATGTATCTTGCCTTAAACTTTTGAAGTGAATTCTATACAAAATTTCAATCCCTCTTCATGAAAATAGATGCTTTGACAACTTCACAGAATGTAATATGTTTTTGTAAAAGGGAAATGAATTCATAGAGTCATAACGAGGAAGTATGGGATGAGTGATATGGAGAGATGTATGAAAAGATGAGGGAAATGAAATATATGATTATTAGTGATGTAAGATAAATGGAAATATGGGTAAGGGTAAGTAGGAAAATAGGTAATGTTTATGGGAAAATAGAATTGGATTATGGGGATAAAAGGATGGGTAGTATATGTATAGGCATGATAGAAAATAACTTATGATAGAAATAATGAGTGAGATGTCTTATGGATAGGGTGAATGATTATAGATGATAAAATACTATAAATGATTTAAAAGTAATTTTCAGTTTTATTCCATTTTCTAAATAACAAAACAAAAATATCAAAACTTTGTTTACCAGATGCTTATGCTTATGCTTATGAATTTGTAGCCGGAATGTTCCTTTGATGGCTACAATTTGTTTGTATGCTACTTGCATGTTTTGAATAATTTCTTCTTGAATATCTTCTCCTTGAATATATGCCTACTTAATACTTGTTATTTGGAAGTTTGTTGTAGTGTCTTTAATCAACTCTTCTCTACTAATCAACTTCCTCATTTCTTTGTATGGACCTTAGATTGATGTCGATGTTGGAGATGTAGGAATCACAAGAACATGATATGTGCTAACTAGAGACTGAATAGAAGGTACAATAGAGTTTATATAACACTTTGAATGAACAAGACTATTGGAGACATGAATGTTGATCCAAATTTGTTGACTTGTTGGAAAAGAACATGAATGGAAATGAGTAGTGGTGGCTGCCAACAAGATTGGATGAAAATATTTATTAGAACAAGACATGAACATACTGCTACAAGAATATTTAGAAAGTTAACTATTGCAAGTTGTTGTTGATACTACGAAACCAGATAGTCTTCAATCGCTACCCAAATATGAGGTACAATTATTATCATGAAAATGAATGTGTTTATGTCGAGCAAAAAAATAAATCATTGGATTACCAACCATTAAGGTATGTCGTTAACCAACGTGAAGCAACTCACCTTTCATGATAATGAACATTAAAGTACCTAAATGCATCTTGACAGGTAATAATTGATGTGTTGAAGTCGAGTCACCTGCAATATATTCTAGTCAAGAGATATTGATGAATTCCCATCAATGACGATGAGAAGACTTTCCATTGATGTATGTAAATCCCAAAGCGCTATGAAATCTCTAACCTCGATCCTAGATGATGTGTTCGATTTGATGAGACGATATTTTTTAAAAGAATGGCGTTAATGAACCCCCCATCATCTAACATGATAACAAAATGATTTGAAGAATACAAGAGGGAACAAACAACTGAGTGCATAACCTATTTTGAAAATTTTCCACCAGTTGCCTTGTTTTCAAGTAAATCTCGTGTCTAGTTGCGCGAGTAACCTGGTTTTCACAACTAGACTTATTTTTGTCTTTACTATTTTATTCATTTTTATTTTTCTATGATATCCTTCCCTACTAAAAGAAGAAAAACCTCTTTCAAGTGTAGGAATAATTCCAATGGATCCATGTGTGTAAAAGGATTACAAATGTACTCACATTCTAGTTTGAAAAATATACTTTGATAAGTACCAAAACATGAGGGAAAAATTTCTTTGATTGCAATGATGTCAAGAAATACTGAATAATAGAGTGGTGCTCCAGTCTAATGGTTGTTTGAAACCAAATTTCAATGTATTCATGGTTCCCTTGGTTTTCTTGTTTATCAGCATTGCTTTGTATGTCCTACTTCACCATGGCATGCATATCTTTTACTATTTGTTGATTGATCTCTTGAATACACAAAGTATTTGATGACATGCACAATAGAAATTCATCATTCTCAAGTTCTTCTATCTACTCCTCATCATATGTTTTCCATGGATTTTCAGTCTCTTCTAGATAATCTTTTCGATGTTTCTCATGGAAGTTTGTTTCTTCGATCACTTCCCAGGATGTACATATGTTCCTGAATACTGTCAATATTTTCTCCACTTGAGATGCATAGATGTTTCCAACTGCTGCTAGAATTTGAGAAAGTTCTTGGAGTAGCATTCTTCTTTACTCAATATATTCTTGAACATTACTGAATTATTTTAGATGGTAATTAATTTCTTCCTTGCACTTGGGTTAGTGTTCAGGAGGTTCTTACAACACCAAATTTTAAAAATATTGAAGAAATGAAGAGGAAACACACTTAAAGAAAATATAAACAAACTAATTATGTACTTGAAGTGCCACCGTGCTACTAGGATCCTGCTAACACCAAGTTATTTGTTCACACAAGTTAGGCTTATCTTTTCATGAATCAAACTAAAAGAAAACACATTTCAATAAAAGGAAACAACCTACCTACCTAGGCCCTAATCCCTTTAGCACCTCCCCGACAAGGACACCAAAATGTTGGACAACTTATTTGCATAAATTTTGAACATTAATTATCAATCTAAGAGTCCACAAACTTCGAGGTGCAAGCACAAGAAATGCAGGATCAAAGCTTATTCCAACAAACTAAGAATTAACTTTTCTTGAATTATTACAAAGTGAAATGAAATTCTAAACTATCAAAATAACATAATGGGACTATTCTTATCCAATATAGGCTACCACAACTTACAAAGGTAGAAAATATGGTTGTGAGATATAATGCCTTGAATGGCGCACATAATGATACTATTTTCACTTGTGGAGATCGATGATTGAAAAAAATACTATTCGTCACACCTTCATTAGCTTATATCAAATGGATAAATTCTTCCAATCTAAGGTTCATAGCTTCAATTGTAGACACACAAGTCACAAAGGGAAATAGTTTCAAAATAATGAAACCTGTTTGCAACAAGACTCGGTTTAAGAATGAACTCTCAAAAGAATACGTATGCATCTAAGAAATCAAAGTAAAAGATTCAAAATATTAAATCGCTTCAACTAATTATCACAATCTTCTTGGTTGAAAATTAGATTGTAGAGTGAATTTTTCCTTCTTAAGTGATGAGCTATAACTATCACGGTTTCGATGGTAGAAATGTTGATTGCAAAGTGTAAAATTATTTACAATAATACTCTGGTGACTATGAAGTGTAAGTAACCCAATCAAGAGGTGGCTCCCTATAATGATACTCTGTATAACTGTGAAACAGTGATTGTAAGGAATACAAAACATACAGATGCATTGATGAATGAAAAATCCTTATTCTAAATTTCAAATCCAACCAATCAAATGACCTCTTGTGATCTCCAATTGGTTGCAAAATAGACTATAGTTTTTCCTTAGGACTCAATGGTTTGAGGAAGCTTGTAGCAATACTCTGAGAAATCTCTTTAAGTTGTCAATGAAAGATGGGAATGATTTCTAGTTCTTCATAACAACAAAGCAAAATATAATCTTAAAAGAACTCCAACAAATAAAAAACTGATATAGATATGATCTAAAGATAAAATAGCGATTAAAAAAAGGAAATGTTGCAAATTAAAGAGAAAGCAAAGAAACAAAACTCACACATTATTTACAAAGCTTCCACATGAACCAAACATGGGGTACCTCCAAGCTGGTGCATGCACGTGTGAGGAAAACTAAAGGAGAAGATCAAATTCTTCATATTAACCATAAACTTGAGTCATACAATGAATTCATCAATTCATCCCCCAAATGCCTCATAGTTTGGCATATTTATGCATCATTTACCATAACTAACAAACCTCAAAACCCTCTCTGGATTAATTGCAGATCTTAACAACCTCCTATATATGTTGGGTTGAGTACATAATGAGAGATTTCCTCCATGATTTGATGGATTCATGTGTGAAAAACTGACCGCACATACAATATGGGTTTTACATCTTTAGAAAACCCCCTAAATATCCCAAATCGTGCATTCTTTGGAAAATTTGCCAACTAATAACTTAATTGGGCATATTCTGCACAAAATCCATGTCCCATAATTTTCAAATTCATCTTCATCAGTCCATAAATCATGTCTCAAGATTGCTGCCTGATTTTTTTGTTTTAAAAACTACTGCAGAGTGGTTGAATTGAACATGCATTGACAGACCATGTGCAAGGGATTATCACCGAACCAATAGGAAAAAAATCATCTAATGAACACGGGGAACAAAACCCTTATTCCCGTTTTTTCCCAACTGGCTTGCAAATATCACAACGACGAAGCAATGACATGAACCTAATTTTTCTGGTAACATGACTGATAAAAACTCATAAATTTAATATTTTTGCTTATTAAATAAAAAATAGAAAAAAACTAAGAATTACTTTTTTAATCCTTTATTAATCTCTGGTTTAGTGGAAATGGGTACAAATATACCAAAAATTAAGGAAAGGTGGGTGAAAAGGAGGTATACATGGTGTTTTCTAACCCAAAAAAAATAAAATTGAACCCAACACTAATTTCCTATTATTATATTTATTATTTATGATTACCAAATTTCTTACCATTAACCACTTTTCCTTTGTGCTACTTAAATATTTGACTTCTATTATAATTATTTCTTACATACTCTCACAACTATTACTTATACCACTTATACCACTTATCTAATTTATATTATGATGCATATTTTCTTTATCCCTCCTTACTCACACCTTAACTTCCCCACATGCTTTCTTATCTTATTTATCCTTCTATCAATTGTACTTATTTTCTTTCCTTACTATTGTAACATCCCTAGATCTTTCACTAAGGTATGCAGGGACACTACCGTAAAATTTTACCCTGATACAAACATATAACGTCCCCAAGTCCTCACTAAGGAAACTTTGCACGCCGACTAAGGCTTTGTATCATGCACATCAACCATTACCATCGCGTGGAGTGACTTGGGCACCACGCATGGACTTGTTACCATTACTACTAGAATCAATTATCCTATCGATTTAAATGCATACAATATGAACATCATGACATACACACTCATGCTACTACCATTAATAATTAAAATTGTGAATATAAATGGTTTAGACTTGCGCGACTATAATTTAACACACACTTCAATAACATTCAGTCAGAGCAATAAGATTTATGTGGGAAGGTTTATTTTTAGTAAGATTAAGAGAAGCTACAGTATTGACATTCAAAATTCAATATTGTGGCTTCTTCGAATCTTACTAAAAACATTCAATCACACAAAAACACAAATTCAAATGCATCATTTTACCCACAACAAATCAAAACAACTAAGATAAACTCAAATCACAATGCACAACAATTAACTCAACATTCAACATGATTAAACAAAGTGGATACAAACACTTAACTTAACAAATATGCAACCCGTTGCAGAGGACGAATGTTCCACCCAACCATAGAATTGTTGTTCTAGTTATCAACAACAAGTCACCCCTGAGTTGGGGCTTCAAATCCACAAGAGACAATGGTCCCTAAGATTGGCTATTGTCCCTCTCTCAACAATTAATTCCCATAGCTATTCCAATTCTCCGGCTCTCTTTCCCCTCAACTTGCACAACCCAAGGAATGTGATCCCCTTCTCTTCCACGTAGTCCCTCAGGCCATCCCACTTCCCTCCAGGGATCCAACATAGGTTGGACATGAAGTCTCTTTGTTGGGAACTCCAAGAATCTATAACTACAATGAGAAGTCTCTCCATATCAAACTACTTGATCTCTTGACATTTTCCTTGACATAATATTCCTCACATGCTTACACCCTCTTCTTCCATGAATTTACAGTTTCGACCAACTGTTACACATGCCCACTATGGTTTCCTTCCCTCTTCAACACTTAGCACTCTCTTACTGTCCCAAAAATCTACTTGTAAAAATTGTCCCCTTTCCCCATACAAATTTCCTTCTTTTCCCATGCTTGCTTGAATCACACTCTTCCCAAAGATGATTGTACTTAGGCCCATGCTCTCAATAAGTATGTGAGGTGACTTTACACATCCACCCTCTTACATGTATTCAATGATTGTCTTTGGGAACACTCAAAAGGAAATAAAAGGTTCATTGTAAGGAAATTTTAGAAAKATGGTTTGGGTTTAATTGGAATGAGTAATTCACCCCTCTTGGACCCCTCCCCTCTCTTGTGGAAACTAAACCCCCAAGTCTTTGTCCATGTCCATCTGCAGTTGGARATACATTTTATTTATCATATTCAATATACACCATTTACAATATACATTGCTAATATGGGGATTAAGAACAAAGATGTTATATACCCCCCTATACAATTTGTATAGTCCTAAGTGCACATCACTATACAATCTTACACATTGACATATGTGTGTGTGTGTGTGTGTGTGTGTGTGTGTGTGTATATACGCACACACACACATATGTCAATGTGTAAGATTGTATAGTGATGTGCACTTAGGATAGTACAAATTGTATAGGGGGGTATATAACATCTTTGTTCTTAGTCCCCATATTAGCAATGTATATTGTAAATGGTGTATATATATATATATAAGACTTGGGGGCTTAGTTTCCACACAAGAGGGGAGGAGTCTAAGAAGGGATATATATATATCAATGTGTAAGATTGTATAGTGATTTGCACTTAGGACAATACACATTGTATAGGGGGGTATATAACATCTTTGTTCTTAATCCCCATATTAGCAATGTATATTGTATATATATATATCCCCTTCTTAGACTCCTCCCCTCTCTTGTGGAAACTAAGCCCCCAATTCTTCGTCCATGTCCATCTGCAGTTTGAGATACATTTTATTTATCATATTCAATATACGTCATTTACAATATACATTGATAATATGGGGATTAAAAACATAGATGTTATATCCCCCCCACCTACAATTTGCACTGTCCTAAGTGCAAATCACTATACAATCTTACACATTGGCACACACACTTGATAATTCCACAACTTAATGACTCACATAGAAATTCCAACCAATATTCCGCAACTTAATGACTCATGTAGAAATTCCAACCAACAATCTCTCATTATGGATCTAGGAACTCCAACTACACCAAAATGGAGTCTTTATACACATATGTACAAAGGTAACTTTAGATTCCCTAAGAATTTGCAAAACATTGTTGGTACTCTTCTTGCATGGCTTCTTGATGTTTCCAAGTGGCATATTCAAGAAAGTAGCAGGTCCATTGGAATTTTACCAGGTCGGTGACTTGATTCTTGAGCACTTTGAATTTTCATTCCAAGATGCGCACTGGATCCACCCAAAATCCCCCTTCACGCTCCACCTAGATCACAGTCCAATCAATCACATGGTTAGGATTAGACACATAATTATTTAATAAATACAAATAAAACAAATTATGAACCCTCATGGATGCAAGAAATGTAAGCATGTATGCAACTGAGCCTATCCTCTCTAAGATTTCAAATGGACCTTAATATATTACTGCCAATTTTTGGCAACTTCCCAATGTTACAAGGGAAAAAATATCTATGGCCAAGGGTAAACCACAAAAGACAGGTATGACTGCAGAAATCAACTCAATTCCAACATATTCTATATAAACTAATGTGAAAGATAAGAAATAGGCCTACCTCGATCCAACGTTTGATGATGTTCCACCATTGAGCGTTTCAATCCAAAGCTTTATACCTGCAATAAGTTCTTAACAAACAAGCAAAGAAAGTATATAATGATGATATAAAGGGGTTAGCACATATGATAGCATAATCCATTAATGAACATTACAAACACGCCCATAGATAATAATCATACATTTGAAATATCCCGATAGTATGGGAAAGGAGTATTTCTATTAGTAATTGATCAGTAGAAGTGACAACATTACAAACTTCCATATTGGCACAATTCAAAACCAAGAAACCAAGTTCCTTCCAACTGGGCCTCCACCACTTCAATCCTCCACCAAAGGCAAGCTCATAGGAGAGAATCAATGAGGTTCTCTCAACAATAGGGAAAGATCTTGGGGGATGAGCACTGTGTTTAGACTTGAGGGACAAAGGGATGCAGACTCAATATGAAGTAATTTCTCCAGAGTAACTTATCTCTCAAAGTTGAATGCTTTCTCCTTCTTTCCATAGTTTGGAATTGTGCTTTTATAGCCTTCAGAATGCAACCGAAGGGCCGAGTCAGAACATTTCCAGTATATGGAAGGCCAAGGATCAAATATCTCTTGTCGTAACATGGGAACCTGACTTCATTTTTTTTATTTTCTGGCACAAATCCCGATGTATGCGAGCTGTAGTGGAACAACTAGCATATATGCATCTTTCATAGGTGATAGGGAGTGCATATGTGACAAAATGTATATTTTTGGCTCTGGATTCATCAAAAAGGGATGACAAGTCTTAGTGAGCTCCTTATTTATAATATAACACCCAATTTTAGTGAGCTCCTTTTTTCCTTTACTTTTAAAAACACATGCTCCCCCACTTTGAATTCTCTATGTGCTCTACCTTTGTTAGCATAACTCTTTTTTCTATCACATGCAGTCTTTAAGTTTTGTTTGTCTTTACCATCTTCTCTTCCATTTCTCTTAGCAATTCTAGCCCAATAACTGCTTTGTCTACTAGGTTATCCCAATTCACTAGCGTGTTGCATTTTCTACCATAGAAGGTTTCAAATAGGCTCATCTTCAATGGCATCTGATACCCATTATTGTAAGAAAACTCAACCAAATTAAGATAGTGTTTCCACTTGGAAGGTTGGTCCATTACATACATTTTCAACATATATTCAATTATTTGGTTGACCCTTTCTATCTATCTATCTGATTCTGAATGATATGTTGTGCTGAAATTCAAATTTGTCTCAAATCCTTTCCAAAAATTGGAAGTAAAATTGGTATCTCTGTCAGATACAATTGCCTTAGGCACACCATGTAGCCTAACAATTTATTTCATGTAAATTTCTGCAATGTTGGTTGCCTTATGTGTCATCTTGACTGAACTAAAATGTGTGGCCTTTATAAGCTTGTCCACCACTACCATGATGGATTCATGTTGCCTTGTTGTTTTGGTATACTTGGTAATGAAATCCACGATAACTACTTCCCATTTCCACTATGGTATGGGAAATGGTTGTAGCAATCACATTGGATGTCTATGGTCATCCTTCGCCTTTTGGCATTTCAAGCATCATCAATAAAATCTGGTACATATTTCTTCATTCTTGGCCAATAGTATTGAGCTCTTACAACTGTAATAGTTTTTTCGTACCCTAGATGTCCAATGTATGGCACATTGTGAATCTCTTTTAAAACTAGTTTTCTCAACTCCTGATAATTAGGTACATAAACCTTGTTCATATACAAGAGGATTCCATCCTCTTCCATCTTGTAATGTTTAAATTTATGCTATACA
>JZKD02S1772668.1:0-13699 GCA_000966675.3 Picea glauca | reverse complement strand
TTTGATCATCAATAAGAGTCATTGTAGGTGTAGCCTATATGGGTAAAAATAATGTGATTGTTGATGGAATTTTGGAAAAAGGAAGCATTGAAGGAATTAGGAGGTAGCTTGGGAAATCTAAAGACGTCGAGGAGGATTTTGAGTATAAGTAGATAAAAGGGTAATTAAAATTCCGGTTGAAATGGATATTAGGGAGGTATTGTTAGAGGGATTGGAGATGGTGTGGGGAAATATGATATTTTCACAACCATTGGACTATTGGAATGTGCTCTTTAGATGTTTTGCTGAGAGACTAGGCATTTGTGGAGAGAATGCTCTAAACCTAGCGAGATGGTGTGGAGAAAAAGGAAACGATGCAAATAATATTTAAGACTTATAGTCCATAGTAATATTTGCAAAAGAAAAGGGTTGTGTGGACTCCATCAACATTGAGAATTTTCCTAAATATAAGTAAGAAGAAGGGGTAACAAATTCCGAGACTAAGTAGATTGAAGAAGCATGGAGCTCATGAAAAGATGCCATTATTGGTTCTCCTAGTTTGAGCCTAATAAAAGGTATAACATAAATTCTCCCCATTCTCCTTCTTAATTATTTGCAACTTTGGATAAATTAGAAGAAATTAAAACAAAATCATTTCCAACTCGAGATATTCCTAAGGGTAGAGAGAAGAATTTGATCAACCCTAATTTGGAAATTAGGGATCAAAAGGTCCTAGATGATTCCCATAAGATTGTGTCTTTATTTTGAATGCCTTAGGGTTATCAAGGATTAGAAATATTGTCGCTAATAATTAAAGAATCTAGAGAAGAAAGGGAATTGGAATTTGAGGAAGTTGGGAAGAAGGTATGTACATATAAATAGAGACTTAGAAAAGATAAAACTTGCAAAGAAAAATCATGAATAGAGGGAGACTTGGCCATAAACTCAAAACATTCTTCATTAATAGGAAGGAAATCATATTTGTCTATGACACAATAAATGGTAATGCTATGATGTACAGGTTTAAAATTTGTAATCTTATAATTTATAATCAATTAACAGAAATTGATATAAAATTTAATTATTTATATTTTTACACAATTAATAAAATAAGAACTTTTACTATATTTTATTTATAATGAAGATTAATTATTTCAATAGAAAAATAATTATTGATCAACAACATAATTTAATTTAAATCTATAAAATAGTGGAAAGGAATACAATTAGACAATATATCTAAAAAATTTAAATAAACATTACCTTATTTAGTGGTAATTGAATACAAGTTTTTCTCTGACTGGTTAAGGGAATTTAAAAACAAAACCATTGTGATTGAGACTCTACACCATTAAATAAATAATATTTTACATTTTGGTTAGGTTGTGTTTTCCTACCAACTTCCATCGCTATCAACTAAAGTTATAACACTCAACTAATGCGCTGAACATTTACGACAAAATGCATACAAAACAAGAATGAATTTTGATGTAACACATGTGAGAATCTTTTGTTTTACTTATGTTGATAATAATAGTGTTAGTGGAGATTACATCAAAAGGAATTAGCGAAGGCATTATTATTGCTGGGATATAAAGTTCAAATATCATAATAATATAAAATTTATAATTTATAATTTCTCACATACTAACTAATATTATATATTTTTTTATTAATTCTGATTTTAGTATTAATTATTATGTATAATAATATTTTAGTGAATATGAGTTGTGTTAAGTGGAAATTAGAGTTTATCTTAGTTATCATCTGTAATTGTCGTTGCTCTTATAGTTTATTTTATTAGTTCTTGCCGAAGGCATAGAGGGACTATAGAGATCGATAATTCATTGACTTCATTGTAGTTTGTCCTTTGACCACAAATATATGCATAATATCTATTGTTGGAACTAGGGAACTAAAAACATTGATTTTTATATAATAAAAAGTACCATATATGTCATGATCTGATTGGACAACAGATTGGAGGTCTTATTGCCAGTTTCACTATTCCCAATGTTTTATATGTTAGCATATCCAAAGTTTTTGATCATATACGGTCTTTTTGAATCATATATTTTCTGATGCATTGCTCGAAGGTGGATTAATGCTAGTATTAGTTTGAATGTTTGTCTTATCATTTTATTCTAGCTAAATTTATCCCAATGTTTATTGCACAGTTGCCATCTCCAAAGTTTTATCATGTATGGTGCTTTTCTTAATTTGTACTATTTGTATTGAAATGTTTAGATATCCAAAGTTTGTACTAATAGATTTGAGGTCTTATTTTATTATTTGTCCATGCCGAAGGCGTAGAGGAACTATGTGAGATTTTTTCTTTATTGTTGCATGCTTCGAGAGTCTTTGTCATTGTTGCGTACGTAAACAAGCCTGCCACGTTGCATTCTTTCTTAAATGTTTGCACAGGGCGACGCCCTTCGACGGTTCTAACTGTCTTAAGTGTTTACCTAACAGATCTCACAACCTTAAATGTTTATTGTACAGATGTGTTGCAATACAGTTTCGTTCCATTTTTTTATGTTGTTGTTTGCGATGAAATTGCGCAAAATTGTTCTCCACTAACATCACCGGTTCAGTGGTTGATGCTTGTTCGTTGGTTCGTTCCATGCTTCTTGTTCTTGTTTGATTCAACTTTGCAAAGTTGAGGTCATATAGTTGCAGTTGGACCTCTTCGTAGTTGTTCACTAGTTTGTTGTTCTTCAACTTTGCAAGTTGTTGGACCCGTTGTTGCGGTTTGGAAGTTTTGGGTCTAAGATCTTCTCATCCCTCGTTGACGGGTAAGTTTATGTGCCATCTTTTCGTTGCTATTCCTTTTTTTCTACTTGGTGTTTTGCACCTTGCAGGCAAGATTTTTCAATGGTAGGAGTACCTGCCTCAAAATTCTGTTGCAAAACATCTTTCTGTGTGGTCTTATTTTTTGTTCTTGGAAACCATGCATCTTCATATGCCGACTGCCACGTCCTGCATATTGTGCCATAGCTATTTCAAAAATTGCAATGCAAAGGGGTTTAGAAAACGAATTCAGAGTTGTTGCAAGGGGGAACCATCCACCATGCGTCCACTTGTTTCCTTTGTCCTGTCCTTTCTATTTTGCAGAACATCTTATGCCTCTGAAAATTTTGTAGGATGCACACCATGAATAGGTTCAAATCGGTCTTTGTGCTCAACAAATTTATAGTGTTATTATTTGCGTTGTTTCTTTTGTTTGGTTCACTGTTCAGTGTAGGTTTGCTTTTTTGTCATCTGCTGTGGCGACTAGGGGGAATTGAATTTGACAAGAATAATGTTGAATGATACATACCGGGATTGGTACGTAGTTCTGCGCTTGTAGTTTTCTATTTGACTTTTTTTTTATTCTTTTTTTCCCCTTTTCTTTGTTTTTATACAAACTGAAAATAACTAAGAAACAACTTGAAAATCACAGTTTAAGGGATGAAACAAGTAATAGATGTTGAGTCGTATGAAATAGATACACACTCCATTATACATGACAACATTGACGAGGTGTTGCATAGAAATGGGCTTTTTAGATTAGATGCATTCTCGTATATTGTAGGAGATTACCTTTTCGATGCATTTCATGTTCTAATTCATTTATGTTATTCCTCGACCAACCTGTGCAATGGATTGATAGATTATTTCTTGGGCTGTTTAAAAAATGGCGACGTTGAGGCATTGGAGTCGTATGAATACGAATTGGAATTTGATTTTATTTGACAGTTGAATGGAATACATGATTTCGCTACATATTTTTCAAAGATGTGGTTGTCTACATCTCCAATTTTGCCTGCACATGAGAGGGGACTTTGGGGATATACATTTTATATATGATGGTTGTCTAAGTGGCTCAATATATCAATTGAAATATGGTCACTGACAAGAAAAACAAGATATCTACTATTCAACAAAACTGCATCTAACAATCCATATTACATCTTGTTCCATGATGCCAATCCTGCCAGTGGACATTATGAATCACTACTGTACAAAAAATTGTCTATATGCAATCTTGGAGGACCTCATATTTACTTGTCCCTCATTTGCAAAGACCTTGAATCATGGTGGAAACAAATTATGCATCGCATATACTGTCATGGTTTGCAGATAGCAAGAACTGTTGTATCTAGCTATGGAGATAGTCTGTTTAATGAAATTTGTTGTTTGGTAGTAGTAGAATTCGATGTGCAGTTGTTGTGGATTTACACTGTATAGTCCTTTTGCAATGCAATTATAAGTGGCAGCCAACAGGACTTTAGCTTCTTGCATCAACACCTTTCTCCATATCTCCTAGAAAATATGCTGACAATTGGAAGTTGGAAAGAATACCTTGTAAACATGGCACTGCCATATGAAAAAGGAAATGTGGAGGGTGGCAGATTATGTTTGCAATGAATATCTATCATATTCAGAGTAAGTATCCAGGTCTGGTTGGCCCTGCTAGATGGCACTGCCCATTCTTGGTCTATTGATTCAAATTACGATCGAACAATTGACATCCTCTCATTGAAAACAGATACGACACATATCCATTATCAACCTTTGCTTGGACATACCACTGGTTCAGGGTTCAATGCCCATGCCACCCAAACCACATCGAATCTGCATACACGTGGCATGATTTTTAATGAGAATGAAACTCCTCCCAGTTGTGATAAGGCCATATAGGACTTAAACAAAAAACGTAGGATAAGTTATCACAACTTGAAAAAGGTCATGCATGAAATTCGTCCCAGTTGTGATGAGGCCTTATAGGGCTTAAACAAAAAACGTAGGCTAAGTTATCACAACTTGAAAAAGGTCATGCGTGAAATTCGTCCCAGTTGTGATGAGGCCATACAGGGCTTAAACAAAAAACGTAGACTATGTTATCACAACCTGAAAAAGTTCATATGTGAGAGAAAAAAACACATTGGTAGTATAGGAAATACTGTCATTCCAGTGTCTAGTGTCAATGCCATCCAAACCACATTGAATGTGCATAAGCGTCACATGCTATTTAATCAGAGTGAAATTCATCCCAGCTTCCATCAGGTCATCCTGCCCTTGAACAAGAAACGTAGACTACGTTACCACAGCTTGAAAAAGGTCATACGCGAGAGAAAAAAATACATTGCTATGCTTCCTTCTAGGGAGAAACTAACATATCACAATCTAAAAAAAAATTGTTTGTGCACAACACAGTAGAAACAAGTACGATCGCATATCCCACAATGGTCATGCAACTGTCCGAGAGGAAAAAATCACATTCTGTGTGCTAGAAGCAACACCGTTCACTACTACCAATGAAAACCAGCAAACACTTTCTACCCATACTTCCCTGCGAAAGAAATATGCAAGAGAGACATACATGAAACAAATCAAAGACACTCCTTCCATTGCATGTGTAATTTGCGATCAATTGAATTTCACAAAAAATAGTAAGTCTTTCACGCCTGATTTGGAAGCAGAATACCTCTGCTTGACAGCACATRATAAAACATTTTCCAGTGGAAAAATTTGTCTTCCATGCAAACGGTCGCTTGAAAATGGAAAACTRCCACAATTTGAAACCCTTGACCAAATAAGATGTAATAGACCACTACCAGATGTAAGTGCACTTACAAAAATTGAAGAGAGACTTGTGTCTCTRYGAATTGCATTTGCACAAATCAGGCCCCRAGGCTATAAACAACCCCAGATGGGCTTAACAAGATCAATTATTAATGTGCATGTTCAACTAGATGTTGTGCAAAAATCCTTTCCACAATTCATTAGCGATACAATGACAATTGTTGTGGCTCTCAAGAGACGCTTACAACACAAAAATGTGTATCAGACAGGCAAAGTGCGTGTGCATGTTGTTATGAAAGCATTAAAGGAATTATGTTCCAGTGCCCTGTACAAAGCAGATAACATTTGTAAAAATGAGAATTGGAACATTGTTCTTGGAGAAGAGGATGACAACTCTGCAGATACTCTCAAAACTGCTAGTGAATTTGATACAAGTGATGAATAGGAGAATGAAACATCTACTGAGACATTGGTGCATGGATTCATTGATTCACAGTGCATTCGTGACTTGCAAGACAAGATTGTCGAAATTGCACCTGTTGAGGGGCAACGTCCACTTGGAATATTCAAGGAAAAATTTGCTGAGGAAATGAACTTCCCAACACTCTTCTATGGAGATCCACATCCCACTGACATTATAGAACAATTCAGTTATCATAAAATAGTTCGATGGGAGATGCTACATTCAAGTAATGACTTCTCCTGTCACATAACAAATTTGTTTTTCAAAACAATGTTCATAATAATAAAGCGGGTGTTGTCTTGCATGTGTGTCGGAATAAGAAAAGGCTAGTTACAAGGAAGAAAGTTGTTGGCCAAGGATGTCAAGTACAAAGTAAACTTAGAAAAAATCTTGAAATCTGATATTGGATACATAGATTTCAAAAACATTTGCATCTCTCCTGACTATTTGCAACAAAAAAAGAAAACTATTTTTGCAATGATCCGACAATTGGGCCCACCAACATTTTTCATCACATTTACAAGTGTAGAGCATTGCTAGGATCCATTGGTGGCTGTCATATCTAACTTGCATAGGAACAGGAAACGTAAAAAACAAACTGATACACTGGAAAATAATGACATTGACTACCTCAAAAGAAAAGACCCAATGACATGTACTCACTACTATAGACATAGAATAAATTCTTTGAGACAATTGATATGCCATGATGAAACATTTTTTAGAAAAATATCGAACTACTTTTTTGTGACTGAATTCCAGAATAGGGGGAATGAACATGACCACGCACTGTTGTGGATAGAGGGTGCACCAGTCTATGGAGCTGACAACAATTCACAGATCGAGCAATTTGTGGACAAATACATAACATGCAACACAGATCATTTGGATCCAGAGCTTGCCAAAGTTCATAGACATTATCATACGAAAAGTTGTAGAAAATGAAAAAAATCACATTGCAGATACAACTTTCTCATGCTGCCAATGAGAGCAACAAGAATCATAGAGCCACTTAGTTTAGAGGACAATGTTTTCATTGAGAAATCTAAATCCTTGTTCGCATTTCTAGAACAAGGAGATTTTGACGAGTTGATGAGCTTCGATGACTTCTTGACAAAGCTAAATCTATCAGAAGATGAGTACATCCAAGCCATACAATGTACGCTTAAACAACCAACAATTTTCCTTAAACAAAAAATTTCCCATATTTGGAACAACAGTTTCTCCAAGGACATGCCAATTATGTGGAATGGAAATATAGATGTGCACTACGTCCTCAATGCATATGCTGCAACATCATATTGTACCTCGTATATGACAAAGGTTGAAAAATCTATGACAAGTGCATTCAAAAGAATACACAAAGAACATGAAAGAAGTCATATTGATGCCATACAAATGATACATACATTTGGAAATGCATTGCTTAATCTTCAACAAATGTCTGCTCAACAAGCAGTCCACATTGCACTTTTCCTGCCCCTCAATTGTAGTTCAAGAAAATGTGTCTTCATAAAGACATCTCCACTTGAGAAACACACATTTGTGCTTAAACCACCATGTTTGCTAGAACAAGAGCCTGGCAATTCAAAAGACGTGCTATGTCACTCTATTATTGATTATTACCTCCAACATCCATCTCCTGTTAGGCATATCTTCTTAGCAGAATTCATATCGCATTACAAAAAAAATGGTGTGCCCATATCAAAAAGAAAAAAACCCTCTATGACTCGGTTTGTCAAATACAATAAACATTCCGACTATGAAAACTATTGTAGAGAAAAATTGTTGTTATACATTCCGTTCGATGAAAATGAAGAGACATTAAAACATAGCTTCTCTATATGGGAAGCTGCGTATGTTGCCTCTAAGACTATAGTGCAAATCAATGAATCTAGATTTACTTACAATATTAATCCGACATGGGGTGATCTAGAAATTGCAGTTAATGAGATAGAAAACCCTGACAATCTTGATGAGACATTCACAAACTGAAAAACAACCAGAACTCCCCGCGAGTCCTATGACTTGCAAGCAAATTTGCCTCGTCCTCGAGCAGGTGGCATTGAAAAACGTATCAATATTGTTTTTCAAGTCACAAAACATCCTTTCCTTATTGAAAATAATGAATACCACAAAATAAGACGTATGTTGAATCGAGAACAACAAACAATTATAAAGGACATTGCGCTTAAAAAATGCTTGAACATGGACACTCCTGTGCACTTGTTCCTTATAGGCGTAGCAAGAAAAGACAAGACATTCACAACAAAAGAATTGTTCCAAATTCTTATACGAATCTATGATTCAAACAATTCATCTGATCCTATGAAACTAAAGGGCCTAATAGTTTCATACATAGGAAAAGTTGCATATAATGCAGGTGGAACAACAGTCCACTCTACATTTTTAATTCCTTTTAACAAGTCACAATTTCTTCCACTTAGCAAGGAAATATTAGATACGTTGTCCAAGATTTATGACGAACTCCAACTTGTCTTTACAGATGAGGCATATTTGATTGGAAGTCGCTTCGTGTATTCCATTGACAATCAAATAAGAAGCATAAAACATGTGCACACGAAATACTTTGGAAACATTGACTTGATATTCTATGGGGATCTTTACCAGGCACATCCGATCCAAGATTCTTTGATATTTGAAAAACCTACGGTTAACATGCAAACAGTGACGCATGACTTATGGAGAGACAATATTAAATTCTTTGAATTGCATACTACAATGTGCCAGGCAGATGAAACATTTATTGCAATTATGAATAGAATGTTGACAAACAACCAAACATATGATGACTTAACATATATCAATTCAAGGTGCTTGCGACTTGCACCAACAAACCCAATGTTCCCTTACCTGTTCTACACAAATAAGGATGTTGCAATGCATAACAGGTACATGCTATCGCTCATGCCTAGCGATGATATAATCATCAATTCAATTGACCTGGAAGAAGACAACCATGGAAATGTGCCACGTCATGAACATACAACCACTTTACCTTTGCAGCTTGTCCTGAAATTAGAAATGTTGGTTGAAATATATGCCTGCAACTATGATTCATAGGATGGCTTGGTCAATGGTGCAAATGGAATACTCAAAGACTATGCCAAAACATAAAAACTTGATGTCCTTTGGATTAAGTTCCATGAACCGCATATAGGCAAGCGACAAGCAAGCAAGTTGGTTTATCTATATAATTCAAATAATGCAAGTGATTGGACACCTATTTTGCGAATATCAAAGCGAGTATCGACATCAACAAAGATAGGTCGACTGAAGATTCGAAAAAAGTTTCCAATTAAACTTGCATGTGCACATACAGTCCACGNTGTGACTGAATTCCAGAATAGGGGGAATGAACATGACCACGCACTGTTGTGGATAGAGGGTGCACCAGTCTATGGAGCTGACAACAATTCACAGATCGAGCAATTTGTGGACAAATACATAACATGCAACACAGATCATTTGGATCCAGAGCTTGCCAAAGTTCATAGACATTATCATACGAAAAGTTGTAGAAAATGAAAAAAATCACATTGCAGATACAACTTTCTCATGCTGCCAATGAGAGCAACAAGAATCATAGAGCCACTTAGTTTAGAGGACAATGTTTTCATTGAGAAATCTAAATCCTTGTTCGCATTTCTAGAACAAGGAGATTTTGACGAGTTGATGAGCTTCGATGACTTCTTGACAAAGCTAAATCTATCAGAAGATGAGTACATCCAAGCCATACAATGTACGCTTAAACAACCAACAATTTTCCTTAAACAAAAAATTTCCCATATTTGGAACAACAGTTTCTCCAAGGACATGCCAATTATGTGGAATGGAAATATAGATGTGCACTACGTCCTCAATGCATATGCTGCAACATCATATTGTACCTCGTATATGACAAAGGTTGAAAAATCTATGACAAGTGCATTCAAAAGAATACACAAAGAACATGAAAGAAGTCATATTGATGCCATACAAATGATACATACATTTGGAAATGCATTGCTTAATCTTCAACAAATGTCTGCTCAACAAGCAGTCCACATTGCACTTTTCCTGCCCCTCAATTGTAGTTCAAGAAAATGTGTCTTCATAAAGACATCTCCACTTGAGAAACACACATTTGTGCTTAAACCACCATGTTTGCTAGAACAAGAGCCTGGCAATTCAAAAGACGTGCTATGTCACTCTATTATTGATTATTACCTCCAACATCCATCTCCTGTTAGGCATATCTTCTTAGCAGAATTCATATCGCATTACAAAAAAAATGGTGTGCCCATATCAAAAAGAAAAAAACCCTCTATGACTCGGTTTGTCAAATACAATAAACATTCCGACTATGAAAACTATTGTAGAGAAAAATTGTTGTTATACATTCCGTTCGATGAAAATGAAGAGACATTAAAACATAGCTTCTCTATATGGGAAGCTGCGTATGTTGCCTCTAAGACTATAGTGCAAATCAATGAATCTAGATTTACTTACAATATTAATCCGACATGGGGTGATCTAGAAATTGCAGTTAATGAGATAGAAAACCCTGACAATCTTGATGAGACATTCACAAACTGAAAAACAACCAGAACTCCCCGCGAGTCCTATGACTTGCAAGCAAATTTGCCTCGTCCTCGAGCAGGTGGCATTGAAAAACGTATCAATCTTGTTTTTCAAGTCACAAAACATCCTTTCCTTATTGAAAATAATGAATACCACAAAATAAGACGTCTGTTGAATCGAGAACAACAAACAATTATAAAGGACATTGCGCTTAAAAAATGCTTGAACATGGACACTCCTGTGCACTTGTTCCTTACAGGCGTAGCAAGAAAAGACAAGACATTCACAACAAAAGAATTGTTCCAAATTCTTATACGAATCTATGATTCAAATAATTCATCTGATCCTATGAAACTAAAGGGCCTAATAGTTTCATACACAGGAAAAGTTGCATATAATGCAGGTGGAACAACAGTCCACTCTACATTTTTAATTCCTTTTAACAAGTCACAATTTCTTCCACTTAGCAAGGAAATATTAGATATGTTGTCTAAGATTTATGACGAACTCCAACTTGTCTTTACAGATGAGGCATATTTGATTGGAAGTCGCTTCGTGTATTCCATTGACAATCGAATAAGAAGCATAAAACATGTGCACACGAAATACTTTGGAAACATTGACTTGATATTCTATGGGGATCTTTACTAGGCACAGCCGATCCAAGATTCTTTGATATTTGAAAAACCTACGGTTAACATGCAAACAGTGATGCATGACTTCTGGAGAGACAATATTAAATTCTTTGAATTGCATACTACAATGTGCCAGGCAGATGAAACATTTATTGCAATTATGAATAGAATGTTGACAAACAACCAAACATATGATGACTTATCATATATCAATTCAAGGTGCTTGCGACTTGCACCAACAAACCCAACGTTCCCTTACCTGTTCTACACAAATAAGGATGTTGCAATGCATAACAGGTACATGCTATCGCTCATGCCTAGCGATGATATAATCATCAATTCAATTGACCTGGAAGAAGACAACCATGGAAATGTGCCACGTCATGAACATACAACCACTTTACCTTTGTAGCTTGTCCTGAAATTAGAAATGTTGGTTGAAATATATGCCTGCAACTATGATTCATAGGATGGCTTGGTCAATGGTGCAAATGGAATACTCAAAGACTATACCAAAACATAAAAACTTGATTTCCTTTGGATTAAGTTCCATGAACCGCATATAGGCAAGCGACAAGCAAGCAAGTTGGTTTATCTATATAATTCAAATAATGCAAGCGATTGGACACCTATTTTGCGAATATCAAAGCGAGTATCGACATCAACAAAGATAGGTCGACTGAAGATTCGAAAAAAGTTTCCAATTAAACTTGCATGTGCACATACAGTCCACGGATCACAAGGACTAACACTTGATAGTGTTGCATTTCAGCCTGCTGGAATTCGAATACATGGACTTGTATACACAACATTGTCATGTGTCAGAAGCATAGACTCCTTGTATTACTAAGTCCTCTTACAAAAGATAATTTCAAAGTCAAACATAAAGTTGATATTGAAATGGAACGCCTCAGGACTATCGCAAAATGGCATCTACAGTATGATTACCAATTCATACAAACAAAGTCATCTGTATCAGTTCTCTCACTTAACACACATAGCTTACATGCACACATGGATGATATACTCAATGACTATGATACAATGCAATCCAATATTTTGTGCTTGCAAGAAACATACATGGCATTATACATGCAAAACAAACAATTTCCAAATCACAATTGCATATCAAGTTACATTACACATGGGGTGATGATATTGGTGAAAAAACATGTACCAATTTTGGATCATATACATTTCAAAGAAAAGAATGTTGAGATGGTGCTTGCAAAAATATTTTTCCATGGAACATAAATTGCAATACTGAATCTGTATGTTGCTCCACATGTAACATTCTCCAACATACTAAGTGTTATTTCCAATGCATTAGGCCATTTTCATCTGAACAGAACCATTGTGCTTGTAGGAGACTTCAATATTGACATGCTACAAAATAATGCCAGAACAAAAGAATTGGAAAACTACATGTGCAAATACAGTCTCCTCTTTCTTTTGAACAACACAAGCCATGTGCAAAACGTGCTTATTGACCATGTGTGGTCAAATTTGCCCATTCCTCAATACAAAATATTTATCTTAGACACATACTAGTCTAATCACGATGCAATTGATATTGCACTTGAATTATGAGATATACATCAAACATATTGCAAAGTCATATTTCTATGTTTCAAAGCATATATGTATAGCTTGTTGCAAAAAACCTACTTATCCATTTTCTTAGTTTTCCCTGGTTTGTACACATACTGGTCTGGTCACCACACAGTTGGTGTTGCACTTGAATTATGAAATATACATCAGGCATATTGCAAAATCATATTTTTATGCTTCAAAGCATATCTGTCTATCTTGTTGCAGAAAATCAAGATATCCAACTTCTTAGTTTTCCCTGGTTTGTAATTAATTTTGGTCATAATTTTTTTTTTACAAATAAAAAAAATGTATATATATACACACACAAACTTGAGTGAACTAAAAAAAAAAAAAAGGTACATTCTTCTAACACTATCTATTACTCTATTCTTCTTATTCTATTTTATTTAGTCCATGTACATAATACTTGCATTTTTCTTTACATGTCAACTTATGTTCATGTCCATTTTGTTTTGTCCTTTTGTTCATAGAAACAAACAAGAAAACTAGACACCGCAAAGAACTCCTAACCCGGAATGTTGAAGAATCCATGCAAAGGTGCATTTTTCTACCTGTGTTCCATATCCAATAGTTTTTCGTTTACTCTATCTGTATTTGTTGAACTAGTTTGCAGCTCTGGTTTTTTTTTCCTCCTTGAACACTCCATATCTTCTTGTACATTGACTTGTCTTTGTGTCAATTATATTTTCTTTGTTGTTATCTTGAAATAAATAAATTTGTACTCCATCTTTTCTTTTCATGTGTTCCTACGTAATAGTTTGCTTTCATGTCGGTTCTTACCTCCCTTTATTTTTCCTCTTCTATACTTAGATGCTCTCCCTTTTTTTTCTTCCCCTCTATTATCCATTTCTGATTC
>JZKD02S1772657.1:55476-66645 GCA_000966675.3 Picea glauca | reverse complement strand
CCAAGTATATATGGAAGTTAATTTAAGGTAAGGGCCTATGGTACAATATTGTGATCCAAGAATATATTATGCTAGAATCATTAGAGAAGTGGCTTACAAGGCCAGTGGAATAGTTGCATATTGTTTCCATCATGTGGAAAATTGTGGTTATAGATTTTCCTATGATTGGGGACTGGCTTGTGTGGAGAGTGGGTGAAGGTTCCAAGGTTAGAGTTGGAGAAGATCATTGGGTTGGATGTAGATGAGATTATAAGCTTCACGAGAATATCGTTCAATATCTTAGAGAAAGAGATGATTTTTCTACATGTGTCAAGTGGTTGGCCATGTTAGAACTATTGTGTGGAGTCAAGAATGGAAGTCAACTAAGGATATTGGGTTTAGAGGTGTGGAAGAAATTTCTTGAGCCTCATTTGTAGGGAATCTTGAGTCTAGTTATGTGAGGTAATAGATGAAGATGACATATTGATAGTGTCAAAATATCTAACTAAGGTTTACACTCCAAAATTTGGCTATTGTTGGTTATGGAGCCTGATTATCTTCCTAATTCATATGCACATCAAAGAAACTGCAGGATACACAATTTTGGACCATTCATTATAAGGTCGCAGATCTGACGGTAGAAGTTATGTTATGGTTTTTTTCCCTAGAAGGTGACCCTCTTTTATGAGGGAATTTTATTGCGGTTGTGTATTATTATGAATATTGTATTCTGAGAGAGGAGATTGTGAGAGAAAGAAGAGGAAGTTACAACATATGTGTTGTAGGTTGTATCCCTTCATTTTGTTGGATAATAAAAAGGAAGGACCTGGCAATTTCTCTAGTGGATGTAGCCCACATTGGGTGAACCACATATATATGTGTCTCTATTGTATTGTGTATCTTTTGTGTTTTATTTCTGCATTTGTTTATCTTATTGCTCTGTGATCCTATTTTTCTAACATCTATATGGTATTTTGTTTCAAAGAGGACATAGGGATTCAAAAATGGTGTTGGAAGGAAGTGTGGAGGTTCAAATGTCCATCAAAGGCTCATATATTTATGTGGATCCTACTCAATAACAAATCTCTTACTTGGGATAACCTACAAAAAATAAATATGCATGGCCTGGGAAGATGTCCTTTATGTAAGGTCTATGAAGAGACTAATTCCCATCTGGTTATGTCTTGTTCCTACTTTGGTGTTGAGGGGGCCTCTTGGTCCCTAATAGTCATCACATATATGTTATTAGACATTAGACTACATGATAATATGTAATAAAGCAAGAATATATGTAATAAGTAGATAAAGCTAAGTAAATATCTATAACAAGTGGTAAATCTAACTAAACAAAGGATTAGTTGGAGCGAGTGCAACTGCACCAACCATTCACCTATTGTATAAATAACCCTAAATATGGAATAGAAACTTGGAATGGAATTCCTTCCCTAAACTCTCTCTTATTGTTCGGTTACATGTGTGTTCTTCGTATATTTCACGATGTAGTCTCTCTTAAATGTCTTCATTTATTCCTTGGAGTTATTGGATATATCGGTAAATGCAGACATAAACTAATCTCCCTAGATCCACCTAGATCTAGAACAAAACAAGACAAGACATGGCGCTTTCCCTAAGATCTAATCATTGAATCTACTGTCAAAGAAAGGATGAGTAACATACCTTTGAATATCACTTCCTTATGACTTTGTTGTCCCTTCTTTGCTCTGGTGCTCTTGTGCTATTGATCCTACAATGAAACACAAACCAACCAAAGTGAAAGCAATAATAGTATATTAAATGAAGACTTATACATGTGATCAAGGAATCATGTAATAAAATGAGAATGATTTTATGGGAAAGAAACATGCCATTGTATTATACTAAGAGAAAGTGGAAGATACAACCAAACAGCCTTGATGTCGCTAAGTTCCCTTTCGATGGCCCTTTGCTCCAAAACAAACTTGCTCCAATATCGCATGAAGATGATCCACAATAACTTAATGGACTGAGATGAAGCCCTCAAGCATTTGGAGTAGAGTTCCCCACACAATTCACAACCTATTCAACTTTAATTCATTCCTTACTTTCTCTTGCTTGCTTAATGCTTAACCTTTTCCATGAGAAATCCATCATTATATAGGAGAAGGAGAGATGGTTAAAGAAATTAGGGTGATCCCACCAAATCAGAGAAGACAGTAGGATCCCAACCATATGGATGCCACCTCGAATTCTAGAAGATTCCCTTCTATAACCTTCGTGAACTTCGTCCCTTTTCTTAGTCTTAAAATACCGCTGCACCCTACCTATAGAGCAGCATGTGGAAACTCCGCAATCCAGGTTTAGAGCAGCCTATGGAAATCAGGCATTTTCGCACTGTGTAATGCTCTTAGCCTGCGACAGCCTTCTAAAAACAAGATTTGAAGTGGAGGAAACCATTCACTTTCCTCAACCTGAACACATTCTTGTAGAAGTATCACCAAGATGACCAAAATAATGTGTAACACCCAGACTACAACATTTTGGTTCAATTTCTACGTGACTTGAATACAGGCTTGCATGAGATGCTCGTGGAAATAAAAAGCTTGAAGACGATAAGAAGAAATATGAATACCTAAGAATACCTAAGTTTGAATGATCACTCATGTATGCTCGTCGACTAGGGAAGAAATGGAATGTTCCATGGAATATTCAGTTCGATCTAAAAACCATGAGTAAAAGTTTGACTTCAAGATACATAAATATGGATCTAGCTAATGAAAACTAGAGATAAAATGTTTTGTGAATATGGTGGATCTTGGTTTATATTTTGATGCATTGAACCCTAGATCGCATTGCTTGAAACCTAACCGACAATAGCATGACCAAAGATGGTTGGCAGGCGGATATTCATGTTGTTACAATGCGTAAAAATTATTCATGGATTCATACATTCGATCGATGGAGTAAGTCGTTGTACAGTGCTTTGCCAACCCTTCTTGTGGTTTTCTCATCTTTGTTTTCTAAGAGTTTGAGGGAAAATTATGTGGGATGCTAGCGAAGTTGAAACCCTTTCCTTCTAGGACGAGATAAATCAACTTTTGAGTTGATAATCAACACATTCTACATAAATAGGGAAATAGTGATTGTCATGTTATAATCGCAATGAGGCCGACACACATGCATTTTTATGAATGACGAAGTCGACAGAACCCAACTTAAGACACTTGCAATAAATCAACTATTTATGTGTTCATAAAAGTCAATTGAGCACGTGAAGGAGGGTCTAATTGACTATAAAGAATGGATTGCATTTTAGGGATTTTCCACACAACTGTATGGAGAATCGACCTTCAAGGATTGATCAGCAGCTACGACAATACAATGAGGGAATTTATTAACATGATACGAAGGCAATTTTTGTATGTTCTTCATCATACCGACTGGGCATTATTCTAATTGACTGACTGAATGTTACTCTGATCAACCGACTAAGAATTAACATGATTCGATCGACTGAGCATTAACATGCTTCGATCGACTAAGAATTATTCTGATCGAGTGATCGAGCGTTAACATGATTTGATCGATTGAGCGTTATTATGATCGACGAATTATCGGTGGAATACTTGATGGAGATATTTGATGGGATGGTGAATAGACAGGTGTCCTAAGGACGTGCTAATGATGTTGGTGTTTCTTCTGACATGAAGATATTCTATACCATTTAAGTAATGCATGATATCATGAGTCGAGCATACACGAGGGCCTGTGTTGACATCTAGATTTCCTGGTGAATTTTGCTCCACATAAGGATGCCAACGAAAGAAAACTAGATGGAGCCACCCTCAATCTACTTAAAACATTGAAAGAGAAGTCAGCGGATTAGATGTCAAGGGCTCGATTGTCAACTAGTACCTATCTATTAATTACTGCAGAAATTTTGGTTGACATATCGACCTGGTCAATTATTTCTTATCTCAATGCATCATGCTTGCCAATACATGGGACATGGTGAATATTATTCTCATCCGCTCGAGATTGCAAATGGAATTTCAAGTGTGCTTGTATTGTTGACCCAATTAAACTATGGTCAACCTAGTCGACTTGGTCAACTTATCAACCTGATCGACTAGATGCTACTATGACTACATTAGAAGTTGATGAGGAGTCCAATTTCCAAAAAATCCTCAACTAATGGTGCACATTCTATTCGGTGAACTTCCAAGTATGTGTGAATTGAGGAATTAAATAGCAACTAGTGCGTGGAAAACTACTTAATATAATGCATTACTATTCAAAATTATACTCAAGAGGAGACTCAAACAAATGAGGTTGGCCCCACTAGTGAAAGAATTAAAGAAATTGGTACATTATATTAAGATTTATTATGCCCATGGAGTATTATTTATAAAAAGAAGATACATGAAGGATCATAGTCGAATTCAAAGTTGGGTCGAATTTAGTCGTTCACTTGAAAGTCGAATTGGTAATCAAGTTAAGTTGATGCAGTCAAACCAGTCAACTCGAATTATTGTCGAGACAATCAAGTCAAATTCTAGTCAAAGTCAAGTCTGTAACAAACTCGAGTCTATTAGTTGGAAAAGAAAAATTAGTATGTCTCAGTTTCAAGATGTCTTGGAAAATCCTAGTCAAAGCATAAAAGAGGGGGTTAAACGTGCATCTTCTTTGAAGGTAGATGATACCCTCCACCATTGTAATGTACGTTGGTCCTTAGCCGATGAGTTCGGGTTCTCATTGACAATAGTTGATTCCTAGTCGACAGCACATAAAGTCTGTGCACTTGTAATTAAGTCATAATTACTCATCATTCATGTAATATCATATAGATAACATCAAAAACATATTAAAGAGTAGCAGGAAGACATGATTGATGAGCAGCAGAAAAATGAGCACATAGAAGTTAAGAGAGCATCGATGATGAACATGTCGACAGTGGTTAAAGGCATCCAAGAGAGACATATTTTCACAAACACACACACATGGAGAGCTGAAAAGAAAAGATGATGACAAAATAACAACTGATTTGATTAAACCCCTGGTATAAAAGTTGCAAAATAGTTCCTAAGTTATGACCTCTGCAGCCAGAAAGCAGAGAAATGGTAGGTTGGTCGAAGTATGATATTCCACCACAAGGTGTGTGCAGGGGAAAGATGAGCCCAGAACGAGCCACTCACCACTCTGAAGGCATCAGAGAGAAGTGCAATAATAGGATCAATAGGACCATTGTTGGGTGGGAGAAAAGCACTGCGAGACTCACTAACTGCACAGGAATCTACTAGATTAAATACAAAGGCTAAAGAGTAACAGTTCATTAGTTATCTGCACACTTACTCAGGATAAGCAAGAAATTGAGTGTGGGGGAGATATGGAGGGGGCCTCTTAGGCCATAATAGTCCTCACAAATATGTTATTAGACATTAGACTACATGATAATATGTAATAAAGAAAGAATATATGTAATAAGTAGATAAAGCTAAGTAAATGTCTATAACAAGTGGTAAATGTACCTAAACAAAGGATTAGTGGGAGCGGGTGCAACTGCTCCAACCATTCACCTATTGTATAAATAACCATAAAGATGGAATAGAAACTTGGAATGGAATTCATTCCCTAAATTCTCTCTTCTTGTTGGGTAACATGTGTGTTCTTGATATATTTCACGATGTAGTCTCTCTTCGATATTTGCCTTTATTCCTTGGACTACAACATTTGGTCTAGTTTGGAAGGAGTTGGAGAAACTTGTTATTTTAATAAATTGTTGGAATGGTTCTTCTATAGAAGAAGGGCTTAGAAGGTGGTGAGAAAATATAAATACAAAGAAGTTTAGATATATTTAGTGATTACATCTTAGGGCACGTGGTTAGTAAGAAACTATAACATCTTCAAGGATAAGGTCATTTCTCCTTTGCAATGTGTAGTGCAAGGAATTAATATGCTATCCTATTTCAATCAAGTAAAGGAGAGATCAATGATTACATAGGTCGTTGTGGAACAAATTGATAAAAAAAATTCCATGGGATTATTTCGATGGGTTGCACAAGGGGAGCCTAGGGTATGTCGAGTTAGGGGAATGTTATTTCAACAGGAGACACACTTCTATAAGTTCAAATCTAGAGCGAGCTATGAAACAAATAATTTAGTTGAACTTTTGGCTCTGTGTTTGACTTTGTTACTGGTTGATAAAAAAAAGGTGTTAAAAATCTCCAAGTGTTTGGAGACTCACTTTTGGTGATTAAATTGGAAAAGGCGTATGCTCTAAGGAATTATGTTCTTTAGCTTGTGCTAGATGAGGTTATAGGCTTAAATCATGCTTTTGATCATTTTTTTTCATGTCTATAAGGAAAGGAATCCAAAAACTGATTCCCTCTCAAAGGAAGTTCTATAGCTATCTTATGGAGAATAGAACATCCAAGAACATGCTACTGATTATGTCAATGATTATATACATCCTCTTGTTTTTATGATAGCTTGATCTGGATTTTGTTGAAATAATGTAACTGCAAAGTGTATTCTTATTATTATCTGATATATTATTCATTGGACCAATCCCCATTGTGGATTGATCATGTCGGCTATTGTAATAGGACCAAATCCCCTTTTGCAGATTGGTCAAATGATAATTATAATAGGCAAAATAAGAAGTCAACCCCAACAGATATTAAAGAGGCCCCATAATATATTAAAGGTGGTTATAACCACCCAATTTGAGAAGTCGGCCCTGCTAGTGAAGAGACACTTCACACGTGTCAGTCTTGTAAAAATAAAGAAGCTAGCGCCTCACTTAGACACAACTCACTTGCTCATTTGAGAGACAAATTTCAGAATTGCAGTTGGAGAAGAAAGAGAGAGAGTGGCGCATATTTTGGAGAGGATCTTCTGTATTAGCCTGAGTTATCTCTTGGCATTGTATTGGCTATCTATAATAAGGAAGTTTTGTTGGGTTTTCTTCCCCTAGAGGGTTTCCCAGGAAAAATGTTGTGTCTCTTGTGATTGTGTATTTCTCAGTGATCTTGTATTTATGTTGTTGTTATCTATTGAAATGCAAAGAACTATAATAATGGCATAAACATTAACATGGTATCAGATCCAAGCTGAAGAGAGCATCTTTCACAAGAGAAAAACGTCATTGTTGTCGTACATGCAAATTAGGGCTTTTTTATGGTGAATCTTTTCAACCTCAAAACCATCTAGAAAAGTGTGCCCTCCCTCAAGGATTACTTTGGCATCATCAACGCACCTTTTCAGTGGGTGGATCTCCTGGAAAGTGAAACCCTAGTTTCACAAAAGTACCAGAAAACCAGTGAACCAGAAGTACCAGAAGTACCAGAGTACCAGAGGTACCAGAAAACCAGAAGCACTAGTCCAAAAATCCACAGATCAAGTTCGGAAGGGTAAAATTTGTATTTTCTCATATCCAAGCACACCAGGCTACTCTCCTCAGCCAAGCGCATCTCCTGGTAAGTTCAAAATTTGATTTTGAGCACTTTCATTTTTTGGTCATTTTCCTAGCTCCAGGTAAAAGATGTCTGCAAGCACGAAGCTTGTTGACAAACTGGAAGGTGTGGAAAACTTTCATGCCTGGAAGTATAGGATCGGCCTGATCCTTGCAGAGAATGAACTAGCAAGATTCATCAAAGAAGAAGTGTTGGAACCCGAAGATGCCGCAGAGAAAGCAAAGCATCAAAAGGACACAATCAGGGCCCAAAGAATCATTGCAGATTCAATCAAAGACCACCTGACTCCTTATGTGTCATCAAAGAACACTCCAAAAGAAATGTTTGATGTCTTAAGAAGACTATACGAAGGAAAGAACATAAACTGGAAGATGAATCTAAGAACTCAACTAAAGAATACGAGGATGCAAAAAGGAGAAACGATCCAAGAATATTTCTCTAGAATTTTAGAATTCAAACAATAGTTAGAAGCGATTGGAGACACCATAGATGAAGATGAGTGCATAATGATGGCCCTAAATGGTCTCACAAGACCTTGGGATGCATTCATCCAAACGATATGTGCCAGAACAGAGTAACTAAAGTTTGATAGTCTATGGGAAGAATGCATCCAAGAAGAAACAAGAGTAGCTAACCATGAAGCGCTTCTAGCAAGAGATGATGATCAATCCCTAGCTATTCACACCAAAAGAGGAAGGAAGAACCCTACTTCCACAAGGAGACTCATAAAGAGCCTCAACTGCCAAACAAATTCAATAATAAAGAATCTCATCCAAGGATATTTCAAAAGAGAGGACAACGAAGGGAAAGAGATTATTGATCTATACAATGCTATCATTGTGACAAGATGGGACACATTGTGAAATTTTGTCCAGCCATACGAGAAGAATATAAGAGGAAACATAAGAGGCACCTTGCCCATGCAGTCGAAGATGAAGAGCCACCTGCAAATATGATAAGAGAACAGATCAAAGACTATATCTTAATCTCGACCCTCTCAGGATCGGTAACACATGGAGAGGACACGTGGCTTATTGATAGTGGTGCCTCCAAGAACATGACAGGTCAGAAAAACATTCTCTCTTGTGTTTCAAAAAAGAAGCTTTCTCAGAAAGTGACACTTGAAGATAATTACCAATATCCCATCAAGGGAGTGGAAGAATCAAACTACAAACTGAATTCAGGGAATTCATTAAAAATGAAGGACGTACTATATGTACCAAGTTTGAAAAAGAACCTACTCTCCATTTCAGCTTTAGAAAAGAAAGGCTACAAAGTTGCCTTTATATATGGAGAAGTTCTTATGTGGGCTAAAGGAGAAACCATAAATGAAGCAATCATCATTGGAAGTGAAGAAAATGGCTTGTATAGACTAAAGGGTCACTCAGAAACTGCCATGGCCCACACCATTGAAAACTCATGTGAACTTTGGCATAGAATATTAGCTCACATCAACTACAAGGTGCTACCATACATATGCAAAGTGTTCATAGGTTTACCAGAACTTAAGGTCGACCATGAAGGTGTATGCAATGGATGCGCACAAGGGAAGAACATCAAGAACCCTTTTCCCGAAGAGAGATAGCAAAGCAGAAGGAGTCCTAGAACTCATTCATTCAGATGTATGTGGCCCAATGCCATCGGCCTCCATTAGCGGGTATGTATACTATGTATCATTCATTGATGATTATTCTCATAAGACCTGGGTCTATCTCTTGAAATCTAAAGATGAAGTGTTCAACAAGTTCAAGGAATTCAAATCCTTGATAGAGAATCTTTCTGAAAGAAATATTAAGATACTCAGGTCAGATAATGGAGGAGAATACACCTCAAAAGAGTGATAATGGAATGCAAGCCCATGAATACACCCATGGAAGTGAAACTGAAGTTGTTGATCGACACTTCATCAGAATCGATTGATGCCACCTTGTACAGATAGAGTATTGGATCACTGATGTACCTGAAGAACACCAGACCAAACATTTGTTTTGTCGTGAACACATTGAGTCAGTTTCTGGTAGAGCCCATACATGTTCTCCGTGTGGCTGCAAAACATGTGATGAGGTACCTTAAGGGTACATTAGATTGTGGTCTCAGTTATGACGGAGATCGTGATTTCACATTGAGTGGATATACTGATTCAGATTGGGCAGGAAGCGTTGCTGACAGGAAAATCACTTCTGGATGATGTTTCAGTTTGGGATCAGCCATGATCTCGTGGCAAAGTAGGAAGCAATCTAGCATTGCTCTCAGCACAACAGAAGCAGAATACATTGTTGTGTGTTCTGCTAGCTGTGAAGCTATATGGCTTCGAAAGTTGTTGACCGGTCTATTTGACCTAGAGATGGAAGCAACCCCGATCCTATGTGACAACCAAAGCTACATAAATATGACACAGAATCTCGTATTTCATGATAATTTGAATCACATAGAGATCCGATATCATTACATCCATGACATGGTGCAGAGAGGAGCCATAAAGCTCCAGTACATTAGCATGGATGAACAGGTTGTTGATGTGTTGACCAAGCCCCTATATTGTGTAAAGTTTGAGTACTTCCGAGATAAGCTTGGCATAGTCCGAAAGGACCTTCCTAGAAAGGGGGAGTAGTTGTTGTGATGAGATATTCCCTACTTCCGTCCTTATGGTTGTGACGTAAAGCAGGATGTATACCTTGCTTCCAACCCTATGGTTGTGACGTAAAGCAAGATGATGTGATATGACTAGTACTATGCTTCCTGTTGTACAGCTGCGATGTAAAGCAATTCTAGTACCCTGCTTCCGACCTGATGGTTGTGACGTAAAGCAGGACGTGTTCCTTGCTTCCGGCCTTATGGTTGTGACGTAAAGCAAGAAGATGTGATGAGACTAGTACTATGCTTACAGCTGGATAGCTGTGATGTAAAGCCAATATAGTATCCTGCTTCTGACCTGATGGTTGTGACGTAAAGAAGGACGTATACCTTGCTTCCAACCTTATGGTTGTGATCTAAAGCAAGATGATGAGATGAGGCTAGAACTGTGCTTCCGGCTGGATAGCTGTGACGTAAAGCCAGTGTAGCATCCTTCTTCCAACCTTATGGTTGTGACGTAAAGCAGGATGAGTATCTTGCTTCCAGCTTTATTGATGTGACGTAAAGCAAGACTATGAGACGAGACTAGAACTGTGCTTCCGGCTTGATAGTTGTGACGTAAAGCCATTCTAGTATGATGATGATGAGCCAGCCTCATGTTGTGATGATGATGATGTATTAGTTTTATACTAATCCATATTGATGCAGATGATGATTGAATTCCTTTGAGAATGATGATGCCTACCAATGAAGAAAAATTTCGATGATTTATAGATATGCCAGTCAATGCTCCAAGATGATATTAATGATGTTTCCCTCCTGATGCCACTGATGATGCAGACCTCTCTCTCGCCTGATGTTGTTGAAGAATACCCTTCTTGTTAAGGGGGAGTGTTGAAATAATGTAACTGCAAAGTGTATTCTTATTATTATCTGATATATTATTCATTGGATCAATCCCCATTGTGGATTGATCATGTCGGCTATTTGTAATAGGACCAAATCCCATTTTGTGAATTGGTCAAATGATAATTATAATAGGAAAAATAAGAAGTCGACCCCAACAGATATTAAAGAGGCCCCAGAATATATTAAAGGTGGTTATAACCACCCAGTTTGAGAAGTCGACCCTGCCAATGAAGAGACACTTCACACATGCCAGTCT
>JZKD02S1772657.1:18776-34568 GCA_000966675.3 Picea glauca | reverse complement strand
TATCACTGATGAAGGTGGACACTTTGAAGAATGTTGCAGACTCATTAACAAAATCTGTGAGCACTGAGAAGTTCTCTTGGTGTAGAGGATCCATGAGCATTGTTGCCCTGGATTTCTGACTATGTAACCCTATAACCCCTTGTATGAAAAGAAAACAACAAGTGGGAGAATGTTGGGTATGTGTTATATTCTTTGCCTCGGGAAACGTGACACCTACCTCGAGAAACGTGTCATGTATTTAGGTGGTTTTTCAGCACATGGTTTTTGTTGATGGTTTTCTATTTCCAATTGAGGAATTAGGGTTTTGGACTAATCCAGGTCATTGGGTTAGGGTTTTGGATGCCACTGGCTCCTATATGTATATTGTATTGTAAACAATGTAACACAATGAATGAATATAAAATATGTTGGTTTTCTCGGTTTGGGTTTCCAGGGGAAAAATCTCTGTGTAATGTTTGTATTTGCCATTGTATATTTTCTGTTCTTTTCTGAATATCTGTTTGCAGTAGATATTGTACAAGGTTAGGATTTACACATAATGGTATGAAGTATATGTTTGGAAAAACAAGTTTAAATGACAGAAAAAAACAAGTGGTTAGAGTTCCTGAATGAGTATGAATTTGATATAAATCATATCGGAGGAATGGAGAACAAGGTGGTTGACGCACTCAGCAGAAGGGTGCATGAGATGCATGATACAACCGTTAGCATGTACCAGATAGATTTGTTCGACAGAATTCATGGCTATTAGAAGACAATTGTCACATTCAAAAAGCAATATTATTGGCCAGGTATGAAAAATGAGGTTGTCGATTTTATTGTTAGATCCCTTGAATGTCAAAAGGTTAAGGTTGAGCATAGACATCCAAATGGTTTGCTAGAGGCCCATTCCTGAGTGGAAGTGGGAAGTCATGACCATGGATTTCATTACTAAGTTTCCTAGGAATGATAAGCAACATGAATCTATTATGGTGGTGGTGGACAAGCTTACTAAAGTTGCCCATTTTATTCCGGTGAAGTCAGCGCACAGGGCAGGCAACATTGTTGAAATATACATGCAAGAAATTGCTAAGTTGCATGGTGTGCCTAAGAAAATTGTGTCTGACAGAGATTCCAAGTTCTCCTCGGACTTTTTGAAAGGGATATTCAAAGGATTTGGGACAAATCTGAACTTTAGCACAACATATCACCCTGAGACCGATGGTCAAACAGAAAGAGTAAATTGGGTGATTGAAGATATGCTCAGGATGTATGTGATGGATAAACCATCAAAATGGGAAGATTGCCTTCACTTGGTAGAGTTTGCTTACAACAATGGGTATTAAGCATCTTTAAAGATGAGCCCATTTGAAGCACTTTATGGTAGAAGGTGCAACATGTCAGTGAGTTGAGACAACCCAACAGACCGTGCAGTGGTTGGGTCAGATCTACTCTGAGAAATGGAAGAGAAGATGGTAAAGATAGGGCATAATTTAAAGATTTCCCAAGACAAACAGAAAAGATGCGCAAATAAAGGCAAAACCCACAAAGAGTTTAAAGTGGACGATCATGTGTTCTTGAAGGTGAAAGCGAGACACAATTCCCTGAAGTTGGGGAATTGTTCCAAGTTGACAGTGTGCTATTGTGGGTCATTTGAAATCTTAGAGAGGATTGGTCATGTTGCATATATGCTTGCATTTCCTGCATATTTCTATATTTATAATGTTTTTCATGTGTCATTGTTTAAAAACTATGTACTTGATGTTAATCACATTATTGATTGGAATGTGATTCAGGTGGAGCCATAAAGCGATTTTTAGGTGCAATCGGTTTGCATATTGGATCGAAAAATCAAATAGCTCAGGAATTGAGCCATGGAGTTGGTAAATATCCAATGGACCTGGTACAATCCTAAGGATGCAACCTGGGAGCAAGAAGATGCTATACGACCAGAGTATCCTTATCTTTTTGAAGATTTTTGAAATTTCGTATGTACATGTGCATATGATGCACTGAGGACAATGCTTAAATAGGGGAAAGGGGAATGTAATTTCCCTGATCCATACCCTTTGTCATTATACATATAGGCTGGTGAGTCATTGACTATATATATATATATATATATTGAGGCCAGAGAGCATGTGTGATTATGAGGTTAGGGAGTCGAGATGTAGATAGGCCAGAGCACCTATCCATGTAAATGTAATCATACTCAGTATTAATATAATATTACATCATCGCGCGCAGAAAGACTCAGATGAAAAGACATGGGGGGATGACTCCACTGAAAAAGGGAAAAGGGGGAGAGACTTAAGTCTTGAGGAATATTTTATAATATTTCCGAAAAAGTGTAATGTTGGATAATTATTTTTATCCTAAGTTCCTGAGGGTAAGGAACGAGTCACCAAGTGGCTTAAGCTACTTCTGAAGGTGACAGGTGTTGAGTTGAAGGCATGCAATATATATTGTTGGCCTTAGTGTATTTTGGGAATTATTAAGATGATTCAAAAGTTTATTCAGGTTTGCAGGCTCTCGTGAGCATAAGGGGTTCGGACTGTATGGAAAATTTAATTATTACCTTATCTAAACAGAGAATCTCGTAAGGAGTTGTGGTGTTGTAATCAAAGTTTTACTATCTAAGTGGTGGGTTTCCAGGCCCATGAGTAATATCTTTGGGTGAGATATTTGTTGTTGAAGAAGTGGTTTTTCAGGCCCATGAGCATACTCTCTAGGTGAGAGTATTGCTAAGAATTGTTCCTTGGTGCACTGGGCATTAGTCGCAGGGCTCTGATACTTCTTGTCTAGCCTGTTGTTGGTAACCCTAGAAGGGAAGTGGGGTACTCGAAGGACCGTTGAGCGAGAAAGGACACACTTCCTTGGGTGTGACAGGTGCATGGGGAATGAGAGATTGTAAGCTAGTTGGAGTGGTGGGCACCTTCGACTAAGAAATTATGTTGAGTTTCAGACCTTATCCTGTCACTAGGAACCCTTTTCCATGGTGGAGTTAAGACCCAATTCGGGGGTGACCTGTTGTTGAAGGCTTATGAGCAGCAGAGTCTATGGCTTGGAGGAACATCTGAGTTATATGTGTGGTTGGTGATTTTCATAAAAGATAAGTGTATTTATATGCTAGTCTTGTTTATTGTCTGCTTATTTAGGTTTGACATGGGTTTATTCTGGTATGTTGTCGTATATAAGTAATTGTTGCTAATCTGTTTGATGTTGCTTGTGCATGTAAGTATGGTGCTTATAGTTTGTATTACAGTTGTGCCTGAGTATGACAGATGTTGAGAATTTTCCTGTAAGTTAACCTTATGATTTCGGTATGAGCCTTCGAGGAATGTTGAATGGTCGTGCGCATAGAGAACACTTTGTGTGCACTAGAGGTTGGATTTTCTTGTGCTCACTGGGAAGCAGTCTGCCCGCACAAGGAGAATAGATTTGGTGTGTGATGCTAGGATGGTTGTTGTGCATGGTAGTGTTGTGTGATCAGTACACTATTGTATAGTTGTTTGAGTTACTTTCGTTGCTTAAAGATGTGTTAAAAGGAGAAAGTTGTTTTCGTTGTTATAAGTTGTGTGGCACAACTCAAGCTTGGGTTAAGCGTGTTATTTCAAGTGATACTTTGTGAACTTATTTTAGAGTAGAATCTAGGGGGTGTATTTTTGGAGTAGCATTGCTCAATAGAAAGTTGGGTAAGGTTATAGTCTGGTATCATAGAAGGAGTTGTAGTAGTGGGACCCAGCGTGGGTGGTTGGGGATGTTACAGTCTGGTATCAGACCAAGAGTTGTAGTAGCGAACCCAGCCTAAGTGGATGGGGATGTTACAGTCTGGCATCAGAGCTATGGGTTCAACATTAGACTTGTAGGGGCCAGAAATTAGCATGAAATAGACTTGTGCGCTAAGTATTAGTGTGACACAATGCAGGGTTTATTGTGCTCGGAAAACCATTGATGTGTGGTGTAGAGTTGTGATTTGCACAAATTAAGAATGCGCAGATGTTCGCATTAAATGTTAGGTATTGAAGGGTTCAACATTGGACTGTGTAGTAAACAAGGGTGCACGGGCATGAGCACTGAAGTTTTGGGCTGCATGGAACAAATTTGTGGTGCATGAGTAATATTGATACATGGTGTGCATGTTAAATTTTGACATCATGCATTGGGGTGTGTTGAATACCAGTGCGTGCATGGGCTTCAGAATAAAGGATTTTGACAAGATGGTGCATATTTTTCATGAAGTTGTCTCATGAATTTGGCAAGATTACTTCAATGTCAAATTGATGCAAAGCCTTGGCAGAATAGAAAATAAAATGGATAAAGAGACAGAGTCAAGTAGGTCAAGAATTTGCGGGTATCATGATGAGAAAATAAGAGAAGCAAGAAGTGTTGGTGGGCATCGTCACCACTCATCAAGGCATTCATTTAGGAAAGCATGTAGTAGCTCAATTCCATATCCTGACTGAAAGTATAAAAGAAGGACTGGGGTGGACGAGCTACAGGGAGAAATGAATAAGATCAAACCTCCTACCTGTGATGGGGAGCATAAGAAGGATGAAGAAAGTATACATGTCAATAATCAATATACATCTCAAGGGAAGTAAGTTTTAGGTTGGGGGGGGATGTTGTCAATAATGACCCTAATGGACAAAATGAACAAGAATTCTCTTGGGGTTTTGGACATGCTACTAATAATGAAGCCAAAGCACTGGTAGCCTTACAACAATTAATTGCATTCATAGAAAAAGGAGTTAGAAAGGCCACATTTATTGGTGACTCATTGATGATTATGCATCCCTCATCCACCAAACTATCCCTTCCAACATAAAGCTATTGAGAATTTGTCAAAGAACCCTCTTGATAATTTATAAATTCAAGCATATTGAGATATTTTGTGTTCTAAGAAGCTTCAAGATGGAAGTCGACAAAAAGGCCACTTTGCATACTTGTTTATAAGAAGAGGTTTATAAGATAGAAGAGGGGTCGACCAACCATAGTGCCATCCTCCTACTCCCATGATATGTGATCAATTTATGAAGACAAGGACGCCCTACAACACTTGTCTTGTCAGAGAAGTTAGAATTAAAAGGCAATTAAGACAATCTTATCACCCCCTATGTCTCATAACAACTACTCCAACAAGCATCCTAAAGAACTATATGATGGGGGCATCATGTGTGTGGGATTTCTTAGGTTTCTTATGAATTATTCCAATCCCTCCATGAATTCATTGGCATGCCTAGTGAGATTGATAATAGGGTATAAGGGCCTCTTCCATAACTATTATTCCCTCTCTCTACATGAAAAGTATTTGACACACTATATAGGTTAGGAGAAGCCATGACACACTTCCATTGTTGCAATAATCATTGTGTCCTCTGCAGGTTGAAGGATTTGTAGAGGAAGCTGAGAATTATGAGAGGGAGGTAGCAGAGGCTCATTGCAAAATGATAAATTTGACCCTCTGATGTAATAAGTGGAAATATGGGTTTGAGAAGCAAAATATGGAAGCAAACATAGCAAGAGATTAATGTGAAATTAGTGAAACAAAACATATCCTGGGTCTAAGGGAGTGGGAATAAGAAACAACGCACTTCATATATATTTACAGAGGGAAAAAATTGGAGATGAACTCCTAATTATCGTCTATGGAATCTCTAGTAGGACGAATTTTGTCCCAACTAAACCTACACTTAGAGGTGATGATCTCGTCATCCCCCCTAACATAATAAAAACCATGGGCTCTCTTTCTTCTACAACCTTTTTACATCTTAATGAAGCATTTGATTCTCAACACACTCACCATTTGGAGCTAATGAACACTTTGTAGATGTGCTCCATGCAACCATGGATGTCAATGCCAACATGGTGCACTTGGAGAATGAAGGACTAGAGTCTCAAGTGGATAAAGAAACTAAAGCCTGACCTAGGCATGATTCTATCTAGTTTACTTTTAGAATTTTTTTATGTTTTTTCATAGTTTAGTATTGTTATTTCAATTTGTAAGGAAGTATACCTTCTAAAATTTATATAGATAGTGCTTGAAATTTTTTGGCCAGTAAGCCCTTAATTTTGGAACTTTGAACAAGTCAATGGATAAAAAAAAAAAACTTGTTTTAATGATGTATGGTTTGGCCACAATTCTTTTTTTATATGAAAGCTAATTGTTGTGAAAGAAAAAAAAAATCAATATACATCTCAGCAGTCAATATACATGTCAATTATTGCTAGGTATGGCACTAGACTGAGAGGTATCAACACCTTAACTGCATAAGAATGAAATTGTGCATTGATACAAATCTTCGGGAGATAAATGAGACAATAATATTACATCAACAATAGGAATAACAATTGTTCTAATAGGTGGAGGAGTAAGTGGACCTGTCGCTAGTGTAGTGTATGAAGTAATACATGTATCAATAGGTGGAGTAGTGGGTGGAACAATAGCTAGAGTGATCCAAATTTTATGAGCAGAATGAAATGACTATAGATTATTAATAGGTGCTTAACAAAAAATAACAGAGATAGAGTACAACTGGTTTTCTATTCAATAAGGAAATAAGATGAAACTATAAAATGCAGCAGAAACAAGCTTGTTGGAATGGTGGCGGCATATCTCTGAGAAGAGATGTGACGGTTGCGCTCATTCGCAAGAAGATGATTACAATGAGGCTCTGAAGGCCTTTTTACAATAAACAAGAATGCCAAAAACCCTAGACATCCAAAAACCTAACCCTAGGAGATGAAGCGCCAAAATTCATGTGGACCCTGTTTCGGTAAGTCAGTACATCAACTTCCTGGGGTCGTAACTTTTGCATAAGATCTTTGTTTTAGGTGTGTGATAGCTGATGCAAGAGCATCGTTGGAAAGCACGCAGAGGTGGGACCACCCAACATGTGAGAGTTCCTTTGGAACTTCAACGTGAGCAGTCACAAGCATTTTCGGGATCTGCCTCCACACAACACCAAAATTCACCTTCGGAGGCACGCTTGAACCGGTGCCGGGTTTTTTCCCTTTGAAGCAAGTTTTTCAAATTGCAAGCAGAGAAGAAGTTTCCACTTCGGCTCTGGAATACAACTAGACTAAGATAGCATAGGATAAGGTTTAGAGTAGGCAAGTAGCAGGAAAAAAAACCCTAGGAACATTTGGAGTTATGAAAAAGTTTGTAAGCCCAGTTAGCGGCAAGAAGAAGAAAAAAAGAGAAGGAAGAGAGGAGAGAGTTGTAATACAGAGAAGTCATATGTAAGAGAACTATGAGTGAACAGAAGATCTCAGTTTTTGGAGCTACTAAATTTTGTATGTATTTAGTAACCAGTGGGCACTTATGAATAGAACAGAATCGAAAATTGATCCAAATGTGTTGTGCTTGGGTTGTGTGTATTTTCCTGTTATTTTCTGTTTTGTAAATAAGTGAATGGAACTATGAGTTGTCCCCGGTTTCAATTGTTTCTCTTGGTTAGGAGCTTTGCAAGGTGTACATCGAGCCAGAGAGAAATGTTGTGGAATTGTTTTCTCTTCATTAGGAACTCTGCAAGGTGTGCATCGAGCCAGAGAGAAAATGTCGTGGATCTGAGCTATCAAACTCCCTCAGATGCAAGGAGTGTGCGGAAGTCGGAGTTTGAACTAGACAAAGTTCAGGAGGGATAACATTTCAGAAGTGTTTCCAAGATCCAGGAACCCATTCCCTGGGAGGAGCGAAGACCAAGTCTTCGCAGACTTAGAAAATCTTCTAAGTCGAATTCAGGTAAAATCTCAGGAGGAAGAACGTCGTCGAGCATTGGACCGCAGTGGAAATCCCCGCAGACCATCCGATTGAAGGGAGGAGCACAGGCTTTAACCCTATATAAATCCAAGAGGATAATTCGGAGATCCTAATGGACGGTGGAGAATCCTTGAGAAGGAGCACTGAAACCCCGTAGGTCGTTGGTTCAGGAGGAGCTGTGAGGAGGTTAGCGGTGAGAGTTTCTCGACATTCATTTCGAGATAATCTTCTGAAGGAGAAGCATAGTGGAGGATTAGCTGGACACTTCGGCCATGATAAAACATTTGCACAATTGAGAAACTCGTACTATTGGCCAGGTATGAGAACATATGTGATAAAGTTGTTGAACAGATGTAGAATCTGCCAACATGCAAAGGGGAAAAGACAGAACACTGGATTGTATCAACCAATGCCAATACCAGAGAGGCCTTGGGATGCAATAAGCATGGATTTTGTGTTGGGATTGCCGAGAACACAAAGGGGATTTGACTCCATATTTGTGGTGGTGGATAGATTTTCAAAGATGGCACATTTCACCCCATGCCAGAAGACCAGTGATGCAACACATGTTGCAAATCTATTTTTCAGAGAAGTTGTGAGACTTCACGGCCTACCCAGGAGCATTGTCTCAGATAGAGACACAAAATTTGTTGGTCACTTTTGGAGGACGTTGTGGAAGAAGATGGGGACAGATTTGTCCTTCAGCTCAGCTTATCACCCTCAGACAGATGGGCAGACTGAGGTGGTAAATAGAAGTTTGGGAAACTTATTGAGAAGCCTGGTTACTGAACACCATAACCAGTGGGATCAGATTCTGCCACAAGAAGAATTTGCATACAATGACTCACCAAACAGAAGCACTGGAAGGAGCCTATTCCAAATACTATATGGAATGCAACCCAGGGGAGTGTCTGAGTTAAGGGACTTGGAACAGGGAGAGATTAGAAGCATTGGAGCAGAGGATTTTGCTGTTGAGATGTAGAGACTCCATAGTCGGATCAAAGAACAATTATAGAGTTCTAACCAGAAATACAAGCACAGAGCTGATCAGCATCGCAGGGAACTTCATTTTGAAGTGGGAGATGAGGTTTTAGCACATCTCAGGAAGGAAATATTCCCTAGGGGAACATATAACAAATTGAAGATGAAGAAGATAGGGCCCTGTAAGATCTTAAGTAAGTTCGATGCAAACGCCTGTGAGATCGAACTGCAAGATGGTGTGGGAATTTCACCCATATTCAATGTTTCAGACCTGTATCCTTACATAAAAGACGACACAAAAGGATCAAAAGATCAAGGAAAGATTCAGTGGGAGAAGCAGATGCCTGTGGCAGAGAAGCTACAGATCAAGAAGATTTTGGATCAGAGGATTGGCAAGAAGACCAGGAGGAAGACTTATTTTGAGTATCTGGTCAAATGGAAGGGACGCCCAATAGAAGATGCCAGTTGGGAAAATGAAGTTGTTATCTAGAAGCAGGGAAATTCAGTAGAGGAGCTCATGGACAAGAGTCCATGAATTTTTGTCAAGGGGAGTATGATGCAAGAGCATTTTTGGCAAGCACGCAGAGGTGGGACCACCCAACACATGAGAGTTCCTTTGGAACTTCAACATGAGCAGTCACAAGCAATTTCAGGATCCGCCTCCACACAGCGCCGAAATTTACCTTCAGAGGCACGCTTGAACCAGTGCCGGGTTTTTTCCCTTTGAAGCAAGTTTTTGAAATTGTAAGTAGAGCAGAAGTTTCCACTTCGGATCTGGAATATGACTAGACTAAGATAGCGTAGGATAAGGTTTAGAGTAGGCACGTAACAGGACAAAAAACCCTAGGAACATTTGGAGTTATGAAAAAGTTTGTAAGCCCAGTTAGCGGCAAGAAGAAGAAAATAAGAGAAGGAAGAGAGGAGAGAGTTGTAATACAGAGAAGTCATTTGTAAGAGAACTGTGAGTGAACAGAAGATCTCAGTTTTTGGAGCTATTGTATTTTGTATGTATTTATTAGCCAGTGGGCACTTATGAATAGAACAGAATGGAAAATTGATCCAAATATGTTGTGTTTGGGTTGTGTGTATTTTCCTGTTATTTTATGTTTTGTAAACAAGTGAATGGAACTGTGAGTTGTTCCCAGTTTCAATTGTTTCTCTTCATTAGGAGCTCTGCAAGGTGTGCATTGAGCCAGAGAGAAACGTTGTGGAATTGTTTTCTCTTCATTAGGAACTTTGCAAGGTGTGCATCGAGCCAGAGAGAAAACGTCGTGGATTTGAGCTATCAAACTCACTCAAACACAAGGAGTGTGCAGGAGTCATAGTCTGAACTAGACAAAGTTTAGGAGGGATAACATTTCAGAAGTGTTGTCAGGATCCAGGAACCCATTCCCTGGGAGGAGCGACGACCGAGTCTTCGCAGACTTAGAAAATCTTCTAAGTCGAAGTCGAGTAAAAGCTCAGGAGGAAGAACGTCGTCGAGCGTTGGACCGTGGGGGAAATCCCCACAGACCGTTTGATTGAAGGGAGGAGTGCAGGCTTTAACCCTATATAAATCCAAGATGATAATTCGAAGATCCGAACGGACGGTGGAGAATCCTCGAGAAGGAGCATTGAAACCCCACAGGCCGTTGGATCAGGAGGAGCTGCGAGGAGGTTAGCGGCAAGAGTTTCTCGATGTTCATTTCGGGATTTTGGGGACCATGAGTTGGAAAGATAGGAGATCTTGTCTTTCAGGATCCCGAATCGCGAAATCGCGAATCGACCAGGACCGTCGATCGCAGGGATTGTCGTGAGTCGTCGATCGGGGGTCGGGGCATTTCGGGTCATTTCGGCTTTTCAGCAACCGGAAAATCCAAAGAGAAAGGACACTCCTTGTATCTTGATTTTGCGAAACGTGAAATCCTTAAAAAGAATAGGCGTTGGGTATTTAAACTTTTCGACGACTGGAGACCCTAAGGTGCAAGGATATCCCTTGCATCCAGATTTTGTGAAATGCGAAATCTCGAAGGAGCGAGCACCGGGCCATTTCGGCATTTCGGCTACCGGAGGTTCGAGAGATCAAAATATGGGACACTTGACTCGAGAAGTCCCGGTCCCCAATAAGCGCCTTTTCGGCTAGCACTTGGTCAAGGCCCTTGGTTGCGCGTTGTGGGAGTGCATGCTTGGCGCCCGAAAAATGCAACTGAGCATTCGTAAGGGACCTGTGTAATTGTCCTAAGGGTTCCAGTTCGGAACCAGAAGAGCCATTTTGGCTCTTGAAGTAGAAGATCCTGACCGAGAGGTTGTGCAGCCCTTAGGAGGGATAGGGGGTTTGCATCAGGTGGTATCAAAGCACATTTTTCATCTGTATATTTCAGGCAAAGGAGGAAAAAGAAGGGGACAGAAAACTCAGAGTTGTACTCTATGTGTGACAGACAGTCAACACAATGTCGCCAAGAAGACGAGATCCACCTTTAGCCAACCGTGTTGTAGAAAGGGAGATGCGAGAGTTTCGTGCCCGAATGGAAGTAATGGAAGCAGCACAGAGAAGAGCACCTGACGTTGGGGATGTCAGTGATGCGAAAAGTAAAGAGGTTGAGGTTGAAGAAGTTGTAGGAGAGGATGCTGCAAAGGAACATTTATTGAGAGCAGTTGCCAGATTCGGAGGCAGAGCTAAGATAGAGGTCCCCATGTATGAGGGAAATCTAGATGATGAAGAACTGTTCGAATGGATAAGGTCCATGGACAAACACTTCGACTATGAAGATGTCAATGAGGAAAAAAAGGTGAAGCAGGCAGTCACCAGGCTAAAAGGGCATGCAGCACTGTGGTGGGACAAACTGCAGGCTGAGTGGAGAAGTAAAGGCAAACAGATGATTAAGAGTTGGGACAGGATGGTAGCCAAACTGAAGGCTCAGTACATACCCAAGGACTACCAGATCAATCTGTTCAGGAAGCTATAGAACCTGAGACAAAAAGGAATGACAGTCAAGGAGTACACCGAGGAGTTCTACAGGATGAACATCAGAACTGGACAAAGGGAGAGAGACGAAGAAAAAGTCGCCAGATATATAAATAGCTTGAGATATGAAGTCCAGGATGAGCTTAGCATGATGTTTGTAAGGACTGTGGAAGATGCTTATCAGTTTACGCTGAAGGCAGAGGAGAAGCTGGACAGAAAACAAAACTAGCAAGGAAGAGGTAAAGGCTCGATCCCAAGCAAAAGTAAGGGATTTAACTGTGACAGAGCACATCAGTCTAAGGATGAGGCTGAGAAACCACACAATCACTCAGAACGAGGAGGAAGTTCACGAGGAAGACAGAGTGGTGGAAGAAACTCTTCTAGAGGAAGAGGCAGAGGAGGAGTAAGGTGCTATAACTATGGAAAGATAGGGCACATGTCTTGGGAATGTCCCGAGAAGAAGATATAAGGAGGAGATGCTCACATTTCAGAAGCAAGGCAAAAAGATGTTGAAGCAGAAGCGGCAGAGGATGGAGCATCCCTAATGTTGAGAAAAGTTCTTTTAAAACTAGAGGTAGAGATTGAGAAACCAGTGCAGAGAAACAGTCTCTTCAGGACAGCTTGCAAGACTAAGGATAAAGTATGCAAGGTAATCATTGATAGTGGGAGTATTGACAACCTAGTATCCACAGAGATGGTGGAGAAATTGGAGCTGAAGACAACTACACATCCGAGGCCATACAAAGTCTCATGGCTGCAAAAAGGACACCAAGTAACAATCGCTAAACAATGCCTGGTTGAAATTAAAATAGGAGGATATAAAGATGAAATCCTATGTGATGTAATTCCCACGGACGTGTGTGACATTTTGTTGGGAAGACCATGGCAGTTTGACAGAAATGTCATTCATGATGGGAGAAAAAATACATATACATTGGAAAAGAATGGTAGGACGCATATGTTGCTGCCAATGGAGGAGAAGAGAGCGAAAGATGAAACCAGTACAGGCCTACTTCTCATGAGCAGGAAGGAACTCCTGAAAGAAGTCAAGGAAGATGAGGAGACGCAATTCACTGTGGTGAGGAAGCCCAGAGTCATCCTTACAAGTACATCAGTGGATGACCTACCTAAAGAAGTTCAGGAGCTGCTGGATAATTTTGTTGATATAGTAGTGGATGAGTTGCCAAACTCATTGCCACCCATCAGGAGTATCAGTCATCATATCAACTTGATACCAGGAGCAAGCCTGCCAAACAAGGCAGCGTACAGATTAACACCTCGAGAAAATGAGGAGGTGAAGAACCAAGTCCAAGAGTTCTTGGATAAGGGTTTAGTCAGAGAAATTTTGAGCCCATGTTCAGTACCAACTGTGTTAAGCCCAAAGAAAGATGGAGGATGGAGAATGTGCACAGACTCGAGAGCCATCAATAAGATCACCATCAGGTACAGATTACCTTTACCAATAATTGATGATTTAATGGATTGCTTAAGTGGAGCAAATTTCTTTTCCAAGATAGATCTGAAAAGTGGATATCACTAGATCAAGATGAGAGAAGGTGATGAATGGAAAACAACCTTTAAGATGAATGAAGTTCTGTATGAGTGGCTAGTTATGCCATTTGGCTTAACGAATGCTCTGAGCACTTTTATGAGGCTGATGAATGAAATTCTAAAAGATTTCATTGGCAAGTTTGTGGTTGTATATCTGGATGATATACTGGTCTTTAGCAGGACTAAAGAGGAGCATTTGAGGCACCTAACGCTAGTAATGAGAAGGCTACAGCGGGAGAAGCTACTGATCAATTTGAAGAAGTCCTCTTTTATGAAGACAGAACTCATTTATTTGGGTTTTTTTATCTCTTCAAATGAACTGAAGATGGATCCAGAGATGGTGAAAGCGATCAGAGAATGGTCGTCACCAAGGAGCATGTTCGAGGTAAGGAGATTTCATGGTTTATCAAGTTTTTATAGAAAGTTCATTAGAGACTTCAATGGGATTTCTGCACCAATGATGGATACAGTGAAGAAGTGGCACAAGTCTTTTAAATGGACAGAGGAGGCTGAAAAGAGCTTCAATATACTGAAGAAGAAGATAACAGAATGACCAATTCTGGTCTTACCGAATATCGAAAAGACATTCCAGGTAAGATGTGACGCAAGTGGAGTTACAATAGGAGCATTTTTGAGTCAGGACAATCGACCTGTTGCCTATTTCAGCGAGAAGATGAATGAGACTAAGAGGAAATACTCCACATATAACAAGGATTTCTATGCCATAATTCAAGCATTGAAGAAATGGAGGCATTATCTTGTCCCGCAAGAGTTTGTCTTGTACAACGATAAGCAAGCTTTACAATTCATAACCCGACAAGAAAAATTGAATCAAAGACATGCAAAATGGGTTGAATTTATGCAAAATTTTACTTTTGTCATAAAACATATTGCTAGGAATACTAACAAGGTTGTTGATGCATTAAGCAGGAGATGTTTAATTCTGCAGGAATTCTAGGTGAAGACCTTGGGGTTTGAACACCTTAAGGATATGTATTGTGATGATACAGATTTCAAACAGGCCTACGAAGCATGTACAAGTCCTGTACTGAGAGATAGAAGTCAGTGGACAGAGTATATGGTTCAGGAAGGATTGTTTTTCAGAGGAAATCAATTGTGCATGCCAAGATGCTCAATGAGGGATAATCTTTTTAAGGAGAAGCATAGTGGAGGATTGGTTGGACACTTCGGCCATGATAAAATGTTTGCACAGTTGAGTAGCTCGTACTATTGGCCAGGTATGAGAACAGATGTGATAAAGTTGGTGAATAGATGTAGAATCTGCCAACATGCAAAGGGGAAAAGATAGAACACTGGATTGTATCAACCATTGCCAATACCAGAGAGGCCTTGGGATGCAATAAGCATGGATTTTGTGTTGGGATTGCCAAGAACACAAAGGGGATTTGACTCCATATTTGTGGTGGTGGATAAATTTTCAAAGATGGCACATTTCATCCCATGCCAGAAGACCAGTGATGCAACACATATTGCAAATCTGTTTTTCAGAGAAGTTGTGAGACTTCACAACCTACCCAGGAGCATTGTCTCAGACAAAGACACAAAATTTATTGGTCATTTTTGGAGGACGTTGTGGAAGAAGATGGGAACAAATTTTTCCTTTAGCTCAGCTTATCACCCTCAGACAGATGGGCAGATTGAGGTGGTAAATAGAAGTTTGGGAAACTTATTGAGAAGCCTGGTTACTGAACACCATAACCAGTGGGATCAGATTCTTCCACAAGCAGAATTTGCATACAATGACTCACCAAACAGAAGCACTGGAAGGATCCCATTCCAAATACTCTATGGAATGCAACACGGAGGAGTGTTTGAGTTAAGGGACTTGGAACAGGGAGAGATCAGAAGCGCTAGAGCAGAGGATTTTGCTGCTGAGATGCAGAGACTCCATAGTCGGATCAAACAACAATTATAGAGTTCTAACTAGAAATACAAGCACAGAGCATATCAGCATCGAAGGGAACTTCAATTTGAAGTGGGAGATCAGGTTTTAGCACATCTAAGGAAGGAAAGATTCCCTAGGGGAACATATAACAAATTGAAGATGAAGAAGATAGGGCCCTATAAGATCTTAAGGAAGTTCGATGCAAACGCCTATGAGATCAAACTACCAGATGGTGTGGGAATTTCACCCATATTCAATGTTTCAGACCTATATCCTTACAGGAAATACGACACAGAAGGATCAAAAGATCAAGGAAAGATTCAGTGGGAGAAGCAGATGCATGTGGTAGAGAAGCTACAGATGGAGAAGATTCTGGATCAGAGGATTGGCAAGAAGACCAGGAGGAACACTTATTTTGAGTATCTTGTCAAATGGAAGGGACGCCCAATAGAATATGCTAGTTGGGAAAATGAAGCTGCTATCCAGATGCAAGGAAAGTCAGTAGAGGAGCTCATGGACATGAGTCCATGAATTTTTGTCAAGGGGAGTATGATTGATCCGGATTATTTTCGGCACGAAATGAGATCGAAGATATAATAAAGAAATGCACAGAGATATCATAGATATTCAATAATATAACAGAAATGTATCAGAGATGCAACCATAAAC
>JZKD02S1772634.1:662157-672221 GCA_000966675.3 Picea glauca | reverse complement strand
AATAGGGGATTGATCTAATGAATAATGCAACAATAATAATTAGAACACACTTTGCAATTACATTATTTCAACACAATTGTTATCTAGATTTTTTTTCTTATAAAAAAAAAATTAATAGGTGCAAAATAGCAAATTGCTATATACATCTTCTTAGCATTGGTGTTTGAAATTTCTATCCAAATGTATCGATTGAGAGGGTCAATCTTATGAAGTTGAATGTGAGGAGAAATTCTCTTTCTAATACAATAATCTATGCCTCCTATCCCTCTACAGTGGGATTTTTTGTTTCATGCTGACTACAAGACAAATCCTTCTATGTTAGGGACTTTAGACTCCTCATGCTCCCAAGTTTCAACTAGACATATAATATCAATATCACTCGGGATCCAACTTATCATAGGACCTTTGCACCATGGAAAGCCACAACAGTTCCAAAAAAGAATCCTGAGTGTAAACTTTAAACTTTTATTTATTCTGATTATTCTATATATATATATATATATATATATATATATATATATATATATATATATATATATAATTTTTTTGGAGTGGAATCTAAATGTATGATTATAAAGGAATAAAATTGAAATTTGAGAAAGAATAAGCTTCCCATCCATCCATATTATGATTCTTGATTTAATTATTTTGATATAAAAAGATAATCAAATTGATAACATTTAATAATAATATACCTTGCATTTTTAGGAAGTTTAAAAAGAAGCAATGAAATGACAATAAATTATTAATAAATGGAAGTTGATCTATTACATAGATATATCTATTACATAGATATATTTTATCTATTTTAATTTGATTGATATAACTATTTTTCAAATATTATAATATTAAAAAAAATGTTAAGATTAGAATGTGATTAATAAGATTTTTGTGGTAAGAGTTATTTGGGAGATGAATAGTAAAATCCATAACATACTTTTAGGATCCATAATCTAAGACATTATGTTTGAGTAAAAACAATGAGAGAGTAATGATAAATTTTATGGTTATAAAGTAATAAGTTCATTAATTAATATCAATATTAACAATATAATTTTTTATTAACAATATTAAATAAGTATTAAGGTTATAATTTTAACTACAAATTAATATAAGTATTAGATAATTATTAGTTTTAATAAGGATAAATTTTATTAATTGAATTAATCATACTGATAAAAATATAAAATGATGAGAAAAAAGATTAAGAGGGGAGATAATAGAGGTAAAAACTGTAAATTTTAAAGGAAATAATCTACTATTAAAAGTAAAAGTGATGAGAAAAAAGATTAAGAGGGGAGATAATAGAGGTAAAAACTGTAAATTTTAAAGGAAATAATCTACTATTAAAAGTAAAAGTGATTCTAGGAAGGTAGAGGAGGAAATAAGAAGGAAAAGAGAGATATGAAGCAGAATGTCAAAACAACCATAAACAAAGGGATAAAGAGGGAGAAGGAAGACTAGAACCAATCTAAGACTTTTTACCTATTCATTTTGTTGTGGATTAGAGGGATCCAACTTTCATAGATTTCTAGCTTTGTTTAGGTTTGAGATTAGTTGAATTTATGTAAAAGGAGGTTGAGGATGAACACAAATTGGGTGTAAGCTCACAAAACCATAATCAAAACAATTTAAATTTAATAATACACTAATAACTAGGGGTTGGAGATCATTTTGTACACACACACACACACATATATATATATATATATAATTTTGAAAAAAAAAATGATTTTTTAATTTTTTATAAAAAAAAAAATGTTAAAATTCATTTTCAAAAAATATTTATAAAACCAATTAATTTATAACAAAGATGATTTGTGTTTATTTTTTTTTTATTTGAAAATTTAATATTTAGAATAGTGAAACTGGGCATTGGTCAATTCCTAAAACGTCATTCTCTTAGATTGTCACGGAGGTATACATACACTACCCCCCTCTGGAGATATCCCCACCTTTCTCCACTAATAGTGCACACCCTCTCTACCGTTAACCTTTATGCATGCTTTCAAATCATTGTGCACATCCTCACTTTTCTCCACTAAAAATGCACACCACATACATACATATATATATTCCAAATTTACCATAATTACTATTGAAAGACGACATTGATATTAACAGGTCTAATTTCTCCTCGTTCCAATTTCTTTTTTTGACAAAGTATTATTTTCCTTTCACAAATTTCATCTTTACAAGTCCTTTCCCTTCCAGCTGTCTATACACTTTTATCTCCACACAAAATACCTTTAACCTTTACACATGCTTTAACATATGTTTACACATTACCCACCTTTCTCCACTAACTAAAAGTGCACACCTTCCACCAACAAACCACCCACTGTATATATAAACCAAATTTGTGATAGTTACTAATAAACACATTGATGTTAACCGTTCTAATTTCTCCTCTGTCCAATCGAAATTGAAATGCAGAATTTGAGAGTTACATCATTACTCTTTATGATGTAATATTTCATATTATTGTCTCGTCCGCCCTCGCCGAATCAACCCGTGACCTCAAAAAGTCGTAGCTGAAACCTACCACCCATGGGACGGAAAGGAACATGAAAAAAATCAAGGTTTAATTGGAATTTTTTATATTTTAAAATTTCGTTTATCAATTAATGAATTTGCATATTTTAAACTTTTATGAAGAGTGTTTTTTAAATATTTTCCAARAGGATGTTTTCACTCGTTAATATCACTAACAACTCATGAATCTAAACCTTCAAACTCACTCAAATATTAATATAAATAAATAAATAAGACCATGGTGCTTTACATTATATATAACCCACTTGAATAGACCACTTGAGTACACATTCACATCAATCAGAATGGGAGGAAATATTGCAGACCGATGGCTCTTGTTCATTCAATGTTTCGATTTCTATTAAATTGTGCAAGCTTGGAATACAAGAATAACTAGTAGCAACGAGTGGTATTAGAAGAAAGTTAAATTTGGAAATTATTTTTCTATAAATGTACATCATTTTTCATTAATAATGATCAATCTCGTTAGAGAATTTTAGAGATGGTTAGATATTCTTAGCTCTTGAGTTGTTTTCATATATACATTTTTATGAGTTTATTAAACCTAATTGTCTTTCTATAAATAGACGTCATTTAAGTGAGACATTTTTTCTTTTGTGAGATTGTTTGTTGTTTCTCTCTTTTAGTATCAAAGCTAGAGAGACATTCATGTAAGTGTAGCATAGGGAAGTTGCAGACATGTGAAGAGTAGCCACTTCTTGTGCATAAGAGAAGTGAAGGATGCTCCAGGAGTTAGATCCATTTCTAATTGATGATTTTGCATGTAGAGAGCCTGCTTTTTTTATACCGTTGTAAGAGAGTTGAGAGTCGTCCTAGTAAGTGAAGACCATAAAGTATGGATGGATGTCATGAAAGAAAAATAATATTCTATAATGAAAAATAAAACATAAGAACTAATCTTATGTTTATGAGATCGTTGTAAGAGAATCAAGAGTAATCCATATTAAGTGAAGACCATAAAGTATGGATGGACCACATGAAAGAAGAATATGATTCTATAATGAAAAATAAAACATGAGAACTCACATAATTGTCTAAGAATAAAGTCCATGTTGATGGTAGTACAAATAAATATAAGGAAAGTTTGGCTGCAAAGGGTTATTCATAGAAAGAAGGTATAGACTATGAGGATACTTTTGCACTAGTAGAAAAAATGAACACAATTAGAATAATGATAGTATTGGCTACTAAATATAATTGGATGCTACATGAGTTAAATGTAAAGTCATGTTTTCTAAATGGACAATTAGAAGAAAATGTATTTTGGGTCAAAGCATAAAATTTTATATGGACTTAAAAAGAGACAGCATGTTAGGGTCCTAACCCGCACATAGGTAGAACAATATATTCGGATGTAATAAAGGTCAATATTACTAAGGCCTTGCAATAAAATAGAATAAGTCGAATGTAAGAAGACCTAATAGAAGCTTCTGCTTCTAGAAGGATCTTCCTCTAGATGCTTCTTTTGATAGACATATTTAGTATAAATAGAGTCGAGGGTATGAGAACCCTAGCTTGGAAATTATTGTAATAGATCTCTGCTCGACTAGAGGTTTCCCCCTCGAAGAGGCTCGTGAACATTGCTCTTGGAATCAAAGTGTTATTTCTATTGTTATTCTTATATCATTTCAGTGTTATTGTGGTGATTATTTCGGTTATATTGTTGTTATTCTGCCATTTCCCGCATTTTATTTCTATTCTGCATACTTTTTATATCTGGTATATTACAAGTGGTTTCATAGCACTTTCCTTGGCAGAAATTGTGGGTAATTTTTTTTCAGGGTAGAGACATATTCCGATGTCTTTAAGCCATAGAGATATGTTGTTACGCGCATAAACCCGTGGTTGAGGGATTCATACATGCAGGAAATACAAGGGGTTTTTAAGCGCACATCTATTGGCCACCCTTGTAACCCCTGTTGGTACCCCTTCGAGTGGTAGTGCATCGGACAACACCTGTGTATGGATCGGCCTAGATTTCCTGAAGGCCTCTTTAGATAAACTAATCGGCCACCTAACTACTATAGTGCCACCGAGAACAACTCTCGAGAAGATACTCTCTAGTACCTGGGTAGTCGGGTAGTACGGTTAAGGGTACGGTCTATCCTCCTTATTTAGTGCCCTAAGATATTGGGCCGAGTACTACTATTGGACCCCACACGTATATCAGAGAGCTATAGCACAGGGAAAACCCTTGTCTGTAGAACCCTTGAATACCTAACCCTTAGGGACAGAAACATAAACAAATTAAAACAGACAAGATCTATTGTCGTGTAACTGTGTTCGGGTTGCCAAGTAAATACACATTTCCTTATGGTTAATGATTTGGGCATTTCCTGTCTGCAGTATTCTTCAAACTGGAGTATAACTCCGCAGGTGTAAAAACAAAAATAAAAATAAAAATAAGCCTGGAAATTTTTTCACCATTATTTGAGACCTATTCCATTGGATTCATCTCTTCGCCCTTATCACTTTCATCCATATCATTTTTCGTCAAAATTTTTTACCCTGCCCCCCCTTTTCAGTTCCCCCATCCTCATGGCCCATACCCGTAGCCAAGACTTGGAATCTAGCTTCAACACCTTGCAATCTAGTCTCATCGAGACCCAACAAGAAGTAAAACAACTCAGTGCCAATGTTGTTGCCATCAATACAACCATGCAGTCCTCAATGGAGGAAATCAAACAAGACCTCACCACCCATCTTGAATCTATCTTTTCGACACTCTGCACCAAACTGCATATCCCTACAAATAACCCTTCCTCTTCCTCACCTCCACATACTGAAGGTGACCATTCCTCTCATTCCCATAACTTTCAGAACCATCACTTTCAACGTGACCTAAGCCTTCTGCAGTGGATGTGACCAAATTTTATGGCTCGGACCCCACTGGTTGGGTAACCCAAATGGAACATTATTTCTCTTTATACGGCATTACAGATGACTTGGCCAAACTCTAGTATGGTGTTCTCCATCTAGATCGAGAACGTTGGCAATGGTGGCAATGGAGAAAAACTTCTCGTCAAGGGTATATTGCTTGAACACACTTTGTGGAAGAGCTTTATGAATGCTTTGACACTGACACCAACCATTTGGGTCATTTGGAAAAGTTGAAACAATCAGAAATAGTGGAAGACTTTATAGTTGCCTTTGAGAACCTAGATTTTCGAACAGAAGGCATGTCTGATGCCTTTTTCTGAGAATGTTTTATCAATGGCATCAAGGATGAGATCTGGGCCCATGTCCTCATGGTTCGGCCTCAGATTTGGGTGGAGGCTACTAAAAGAGATAAAGAAACACAACAAGTTTTATCTTCTCAAAACCGGAAACCCTCCTTTATCCCTCGCCCTAAACCAATAAATCCCACTACTCCCTCCGCTCCACTAAAGATCCAAAAATTGACCAGGGCTGAAATGGCTAAACACCAACTCAAAGGCCTTTGTTATAATTGTGATGACAAATATTTATCGGGCCACAAGTGTAAGGAACAAAAGTTGTTTATGGCCATCTCCGAGGATATTTCAGAAGAGGATATTGAAAATCCCCTTGTGTCTAAGCCACCTGAAACCCCCAACATAACCCCTCCCTCGGACCCTCCCGAAGTAGAACCAGTCATTTCCCTCAATGTTATCACTAGCTTCTCTGCTCCCCAAACCCTCAAGCTAATCGGTTACATCAAGCATCAGAAGGTCATCATTCTGGTTGATAGTGGAAGCACCCATAATTTTATTCATCACCGCATTTCCCAAGAAACTCATTGCTACATCCATGTTGTCAATAATTTCCAAATCATGATTGCCAATGGTGGCTCCATGAAATGTGGAGGGAGTTGTGAAAATGTGTGTCTCCAAATTGGTGACTACCACCTGAAATCTCATATGTTTGCTATAGACATGGGCAGGTGTGAAATTGTGTTGGGTGCAGACTGGCTAAGGACTTTGGGTCCCATTCTCATGGATTTTCAGGAATTAGCCATGCAATTTGACCAGGAGGGCCACCAATATAAGTTCCAAGGCATCACCATCGGTTCACCTGAGATCATTAGTTCCCATCACATGGAAAAGTTGCTCAAAAAGGGTCATTCTGGTGTTATTGCTCAACTCCATGCCATCCAAGCAACAGAAACACCCTCGGTGTCGCAAGACCTCCAAGCCATCCTTTCTAAACATCAAGTGGTCTTTTCCACTCCCCAGGGAATCCCTCCTTCACGTGGTGTTCATGATCATTCCATTCCCCTTGTACCCATAAGCCTTCCTCCCAATATTCGTCTATATCATCACCCCTTTTCCCAAAAAAATGAAATTGAGAAACTGGTCTAGGAACTCCTTAATGCAAGCATTATCCGCCCTAGTACAAGCCCCTAATCTTTTCATGTGGTCATGGTCCTGAAGAAAGAAGGTTCTTGGAAAATGTGTCCTAACTTTCATGCCCTCAAGAAACTTACCATTAAAGACAAATTTCCCATTCCTATCATTGATGACCTCCTGGATGAACTAAGTGGCGCCCAATTCGTTACTAAACTTGATCTTCGTTCGAGCTACCACCAGATACATATGAAATAGGCATACATTCCCAAGACTTCCTTTAGAACTCATGAGGGCCACTATGAGTTTTTGGTCATGCCCTTTGGCTTGTGTAATGCCCCCTCCACCTTCCAAAGCCTCATGAATCATGTCTTCCATCCTTTTTTATTTGTTTTCTTTGATGATATCCTCATCTATAGCAAGACCTGGACATTAAATCTTGCTCATGTGGATTGAGTTCTCCATCTACTCTCTCAGCACCAACTTTTCCTGAAACAGTCTAAATGTGATTTTGGCACGACAGAAGTAGAGTACTTGGGACATCTGGTTGGCAAGGATGGCGTTAGGGTGGATCCTAAAATGATTGAAGCTATGCAAGACTGGCCTCACCCAAAGACTCTCAAAATCTTGTGGGGATTTCTAGGCTTAACAGGTTATTATCGCAATTTTTTTAAGAATTATGAAAAGATTACAACACCTCTCGCTGCTCTTCTCAAAAAGAACTCTTTCACTTAGACTCCAGCTGCTGCTCAAGATTTTCAAACCTTGAAGATGGCCATGTGCACCACTCCATTCCTGGCCGTTCCTAATTTCACAAAGACCTTTGTCTTGGAATGTGATGCTTCAGGGAAAGGAATTGGTGTTGTCCTTATGCAAGAGGGTCGGCCTTTGGCCTTTACCAGCAAGCAACTATCTGAAAGAAATCTGGGCAAATCTATCTATGAAAAGGAAATGTTGGCTATTATGCATGTCATTGATTTGTGGCGCCCTTATCTATTAGGGCAATGCTTCCAAATTAAGACAGACCATCAAATCCTCAAGTATTTTTTGGAACAACGCAACTCCTCCCTGGAGCAACAAAAATGGGTAACTAAGCTATTTGGCTATGATTATGAGATCATTTACAAGAAAGGAAAAGAAAATGTGGTTGTGGATGCAATTTCCCGCAAATATGAAGATGAAGCATCCTTTTTTTCTCTTTCCTTCATTGTACCATATTGGCTCCAAGTTGTTTGCCAGGAATGGCCACAAGATCCCAAAAGTTCGCAGTTGATCCAACAATTGCAGTCTAGTGCTCCAGCTCCCCCAGGGCACTCTTGGCTCCATAATGAGCTTCGATACAAAGGTCGTTTGTATTTAATTAAATAATCAAAGCTTAAATACATGGTACTTTTTGAGCTTCATGCTACACCGACAGTGGGGCACCCCAGGCTCACCAAAACCTATGACAGGGTCAAAGGTTCTTTTTTATGGGATGGTATGAAACAGGACAATTGTAATTTTGTCATCAAATGTGATGTGTGTCAATGCAACAAGGGAGAAACAGTGAAATATCCAGGCACACTACAACCGCTCCCGATTCCACCTGCTATTTGGAAGGACATCTCTATGGATTTTATTAAAGGCTTACCCAAATCGAGAAATAAATCAGTCATCATGGTGGTTGTTGATCGCCTTCCAAGTACGCTCATTTATGCTCTCTTCAACACCCGTTTATAGAGTCCATTGTGGCTCAAATTTTCATGGATCATGTAGTATCCCCAAGGTTGAGCCTTGTTGTAAATCATGTTCTGAAAGGAATTGTAATTATGTTTTATAGGCTGGTGAGCCAAGTTTTTATAAGCTGGTGGCTTATGTGTTTGTTAGGCCAGGGAACCTAAGTGTTGAAGGTCAGGAGCCTGTTGATGTATATGCAATCACGCAGAACAAATTAATAAAAATTTGTAAACACCGCCAGGTGTAGACCGACCATGATGAATGAGTGAAGGGGGACTGAGCTTCCACAACGAAGGCAAGGGATTAGGGGCTGGAAGGTGGGAAAAAGGGGCTAAGTGTTAAGCCTAGTGGGTTTCAGCCTTGGGAATAATATTTTAATATTATTTCAAAAAGGCATGAGCATTTCATGTTTTATCCTAAGTTCCTAACCATGAGGAAGGGATGCATGCTCGTGGAACGCATGCAGTTCCCAGGGCGACAAGTGTCAACCCTGGTGCATGCGAATAAAATGGCCAGGGTGAGCTGTGCGAGGGGCCCCCTACTCTCATTCGATCAGACAACCTGAGCATGTACGGGCTCTAAGCAGTACGACGGACCCGAGTTCTACAAAGAACCTTCATGCGTCTCTGTGATCCGAAAAGCCTGTGTATGGCTCTGAGAAAACCCATGTATACCTCCGTATTGAACTAGAAGCCTGTGATTGATTCCGAAAGAGCCGAATTCACCCCTGTTCTGAACCGAAAAGCCTATGTGGTGTTTGGGAATCCGTGTGCATCCTCTATCCGAAATGTAACTTGTGCGTGAAGCCTCTGTCCCGAAGCCATGACTGTGAGACCATTTTTTCCATTTCTGAACTCGTTTTGAGGAAGTCAGTGTTTGTATTTCCATGGGTAATTGCAGTTGCGCAGTGAGGGACTGTGTATGGCTTGTGACCAGTTGTGAAACACTCTCTCCAGGTGAGAGGGGTGTTTGAGGTTGGATGAACAGGTAGTTTGGCCTGTGAGCGGCTCTCTCTAGGTGAGAGAGTGCACAAAGGAAGGAGAGGACTCTTGGAATGAACCCTGTAGCTGCCATAGAACCCGGAGACTTCTGGTTCGGTCTGTTGCTGTAACCTAAGGTAAGGGAGGTTAGTAGCCGAAGGACTATCTAGGTGATAGAGAAGGTGTATACTCCTGGGGTGGAAAAGGCATGTGGGGAATGAGGGTCTGTGGGCAGTGAGCGTGAGTGGTTCTTGGAAGAGAATTCCTTCCTCGTGACTGTGTGTTTTCCCTGTAACCTCAGCCTAGCCTAGGATTCCTTGCCTTGGGGTGGAGCTTAGTCCCAGCTCGGGGGTGACCTACTGTTGAGCTGATGAGCAGTGCAGTCTAAGGCTGGGAGGTTCGTGGAAGGCATGCACCTGGTTGGTGGAATTACCTCAGTTTCAAGATAAGTATCAGCTTATGTTAAATGTTATGTTTTGCATGCCTGTGATGCTTATATTTTATCATG
>JZKD02S1772634.1:620665-648837 GCA_000966675.3 Picea glauca | reverse complement strand
GCTGCGATCAAATCGCGAAATCGCATATCGCGATTTCGGGGTTTTCGTTGTCGAGTGAACTGGACATCAAAGTCCCGATCCCCGATTCTCCGATGGAGCCTCCAGGCTGCCACGCATCCACACGAATAGACGATCCAGATCCCTTCAGGATTTCACCTTAGCTTTAACGGCTACGATCAGATCGCAAAATCGCATATCGCAATTTCGGGGTTTTCATTGTCATTGTTCACGAGACTCGTGAAACTCCGATTCCCGATTCTCCGATGAGCAAAATCAACGGTCCATATCTCAAGCTTGCTTTTAACGGTTGCGATCAAATCGCGAAATCGCATATCGCGATTTCAGGGTTTTCATTGTCGAGTGAACTTTGCATATTGAAATCTCGATCCCCGAATCTCCGATGGCTTATCTCCCTCGCAACTTCTGCAGATCTGACGGTTGTCGGCCTTTCGGGAAATTTGGATGGGATCCAACGGTCACTGGATCTATGTCTTCCTTCTTCTCTGTAAACTCTTGCTGCACGCGTTTTCTTCAATGTTGTTCCTCCTGAGCTTTTACGTCCGAATCCCCAAGGGGTTTTATCCTTCTTATCCTGCCATCTCCATTGTTGCCATTAATGACAACAACCATCAACACGTATTCGTTGCTTGTTCAATATTTGCCAACACTACCAACTGGGTGGGTGAATACCACTATTAAGTCCACTCGTGATGATTTAAATGGGCATGACAATCTTTTTAATGATCCATGGTTTAATAATGGCAGTGGTAGAAATCCGAGACTTGTGGAATTTTTATGATAAAATATCCCCTGAAAAATAAATAAATAAAAAATAAAAAATAAAAAATAAAAAAAAATAAAAATCATTTCATAGAATCTTTAGCTTACTGCTTTTTATGATATCGAGTTTTATTTTATTTATGAGACTAATTAAAAATCACCATATGGAGAATAAAGCTATGGGAGAAGAGTAGTTGTAGGTTTTGTTTTTATTTTGTTGTGATTTAAATAGGGGAGAATGAGAAGACGCATTAAACAAAGGGCGAAGAAGAGCTCTAAATGGAAAGGAATACATGAAAAAGGTAACGAAAATAAAAGAATAAGAAGCTCGAGAATGACGAAGGTGTAGAGGAAGAGAAAAATGAAAAAGAGGAAAATAGGAGAAAGGAATTAGGGAAAATGTAACAAAATAAAAGACTAATAAGTTCTAGATGTTAAAATTATTGCTTACATTAGTATATTTTGGGTTTGTTGGAGATTGTTGAGATATGTTCAACCTCTCTTTTTAATTTTGGAATAAGTTGGATCTCACAACACTTATATAAGTGTATTGTTTTTGGGTTTGTATTGCAATAATAATAGTGTGAGTGTTTTATGAGTAAAATATGTTTTCTAAGTTGGTATATAATAGCGTGAGAGAACGTGCAATATGTTTTCCAAGTTGGTATGTGGTACAACCCTGAGTCTCTCATAAGAGGGGCTATGATCATGGAAATTCTACAATTTTAATCATTTGTATATATGTAGGAGAGTAGAGTGTGTTGAGTTGTCTGTATTTTGTATTTTTGTTGTGTGCGTGTTGGTATCAGAGCTGGTACATCCATGAGTCTCTCATGAGAGGGGCTATGATCATGGAAATTCCACAATTTTAATCATTTGTATATATATGGGAGAGTAGAGTGTGTTGAGTTGTCTGTGTTTTGTATTTCTTTCATGTGCGTTTTGTGAGAGGATTGTTTCCCATTGCCTCTAGTTCGAGGATTGTTTGCAGGAAAAGAAGAAGACCATCAAATCTGAAGATTTGTGTGGCATGGCTCCTGGATAAAAGTGAACCCTCCTCCAATTCCATGATGACCTCGTTCGTTAATTAAGGAGCATGTTCGGTTCCTCTCAAAAGGTTGAACTCCATTTCATTCACCGAATCGCAAGCTGGGGAAGTGCACCATGGTTGGGTGGTCTATGGGACATTGTGCATGGAGGCATACTGGATGTGTGCTATCATGACTTTACCTGAGGATGAATTTGTGTTGTTTTCATGTGTGGAGGAGTTACGCTACCTGAAGGAAGAATTATCGTTGTTGTTGTTGAGTCGACTATTTTCCTGCATGGAGAGAAGATCCCGTAGAGAAACACCTGGGCAATCTGGAGATGAAATTACATGTCGTGTCAAAAGAAATTTCCTTTGCATTAAACAAATAGAGCGTCTTTGCATATGGAAATACACAGAGACTTTTGAAATAAGGGATCTGGGAGTAGTGAAACAAATCTTGGATATGGAAATACACATAGACCAGAAATATGGTAAGCTTTGGTTATCACAACAGAAGTATGTGGTGAAGATACTCAAGAAATTCGGTATGAATAATGTGAAACTAGTAAATATCCCTTTGGATTTACATTGCAAGTTTTCTTCAGGTTTATGTCTTAGTAATGAATAAGAAAAGGGTTATATATCTTGTGTATCGTATGCCAGTAGAAATTTTTATGAATGCAATGAAATTGTCAGTATTTCACATGCAGTGGGTGTTGTGAGTAGACACATAGAAAAACTGGGTGAAGAGCACAGAAATGGGTGTTGATGATTGCGATGGGAATGTTCAAGTATTTCACATGCAATTGGTGTTGTTAGTGGACACATGCAAAAATTAGGTGAAGAGCATGGAAATGGGTGCTTCGATATATTAGAATCACAGAAGCATAAGTATCACCTATAGGGGTTCCAGTGATTTAGTCTATGGTTATGATTCAAGAGATTTGGACAAGAGGATACCTACCTCAAGTTATGTCTCTCAATAATGCAATGATCTATTGAGTAATTTGGACAAGTACATCATAAGGTGTTATGTGGTGATCGCAGCGTTGTGAATTTAACTAACGGTCCAACGTATCAAAACAAGACAATGAATCGTTTTGTAAGATAGGTTATTGATGGAGGTGGAATGGTCCATACTAGAGAAAATCGTGAAGACATGTTCACATAACTAATACTATTGGAGAAGATGCATAGATGTGATGGTGTTTGGATTATCTTGGCTTGCAAAAGAGGTGATGGATGGGCTTGGTAAAGGTATCAAGTAAACTGTTGCCAAGGGAAAGATTGTTAAATTGTGACAATAAATTAAAAGCAATTGTAAATACTAAAATTTACCTATGTAAATATTTAGTGGTGTCGATTTACAAAACTGATGGAAGTTTATATAATGGATGGAAGTTCTTGTAACCATGTAAACGGTTCCAAGATATATATAAATCCATGAATATCAATAAATGTATTAAGGGTTGGTGGGTAAGCCTAATTGAAATTTTATCTTGCATAATAGAGAAAAATACAAGAATAAGAAGCTGGAGAACGATGAAGGTGTAGAGGAAGAGAAAAATGTAGAAGAGGAAAATAGGAGAAAGGAATTAGGGAAAATGTAACGGAAATAAAAGAATAAGAAGTTGGAGATGTTAGAATTAATGTTTACATTAGTATTTGTTTGGGTTTTTTTGGAGATTGTTGAGATATTCTCTCAACCTCTCTTTTTAAGTTTGGAATAAGTTGGATCTCACAACACTTATATAATTGTATTGTATTTGGGTTTGTATATGCAATAATTATAGCCTAAGTGTTTTATGAGTGAAATATGTTTTCTAAGTTGGTATATAATAGCCAATATGTTTTCTAAGATGGTATCAAAGCTGGTACATCCTTGACTCTCTCATGAGAGGGTCTATGATCATGGAAATTCCACAATTTTAATCATTTGTATATATGTAGGAGAGTAGATTGTGTTGAGTTGTCTATGTTTTGTATTTCTTTTGTGTGTGTTTTGTGAGAGGATCACTTCCCATTGCCTCTCGTTCGAGGATTTTCTGTAGGGAAAGAAGAAGACCACCATATCCCCAGATCTGTTTGGCACAGCTCCTGGATAAAAGTGAACCCTCCTCCAATTCAACAATGATCTCGTCTGTTAATTAAGGAGCATGTTCGATTCCCCTCAAAAGGTTGAACTTCATTTCAGTCATCGAATCACAAGATGGGTAAGTCCACCATCGTCGGGTGGTCTATGGGACATTGTGCGCGGAGGCATACAAGATGTGTGTTATCGTAACTTTACCTAAAGACGAATTCATAGTGTTGGTATGTGTGGAGGAGTTACGTGACTTGAAGGAAGAGTCATTGTTGCTTTTGTTGAGTCGACTATTTTCTTGTGTGCAAAGAACATCCCATAGAGAAACACCTGGGCAATATGGAGATGAAATTGCATGTCATGTCGAAAGAAATTTCCTCTGCATTAAACAAATAGAGCATCATTTCATTGCTTAGATATCTATGTGCTTCTCGAGATGTTATTCAAGTATAATATGATGTCATTTCTCTACGATCTGTCGTCTCTGGAATCCTTCAGAAACTCAAAAATATAGAAGATTCATCAACATAATAACTTGCAAGAGTGGAATCTTATATGCCTGTGAAAAAACAATAGTTATGGGGAAAATCGTGTTTATTTTATTTTATTGGAGTAGAAAGTTGGTGGCTCTTAATGTATGTGATGCCAAAAGAACACATCATTGGTTTGATTATGCCTACAGTCTCTTACAGCTTGTGGTTCTTGGAGAATTCAGTAACCCAATAACAACTATGTAGTTGTGATCCTTATGTGTTTGTAAGCTTCTGTGAAATAGGTCACTTTGTAAGATTGATTGTTGAATACATTCATTACATAGACTTATCTCCTATATATTTTCTGAATACAACGTGTTCTATACTTCGACAGATGGGAGCATGCCAATAGAATGATTTAGTATCTAGATTATTTTTCTATCAAATACATCAATCTATGGACTTTGACAGATGTAAGTATGTCAAGAATCATCATTCGTTACAAATACATCATCGATGGTCATAAGCAATTGTATATTCAATGTATGAAGTGGCAGCTCAAAATGAATGGTGGAGAAGGAGAGTAGTCTACGAGATTTAAGAAGTGGATAGAGGGACTAATGAAGACCAGACTAGACCATGGTCAAAGTTCGAAAATTGTTTTTGTAAAATCTGTTTATTTAATTTTATTATTGTTCTTTGTGATGTAAGCATTAAGGGAGGGTGTTAGAATTAATGTTTACATTAGAATCTGTTTGTTTTTGTTGAATATTGTTGAGATATTCTCTCAACCTCTCTATCTAAATTTGCAATAGGTTGGATGTGACAACACTTATATAAGTGTATTGTATTTGGGTTTATATATGCAATAATAATATTGTGAGTGTTTTATTTGTGCAATATGTTTTCTGATTGAAGAATGAGGAAATTGTAGAGGAAGAAAAAAATGAAGAAGAGAAAAACTAGAGAAGCAAAAAAAGATAGAAAAGAGAATAAGGAGAAGGAAAAGAAGAGAGAAGAATAAAAAGATTTAGGTAGTTTAGAAGATAACAAATAAATGTGTTTTTTTTTTTGTTTTGTGAATTTATTAGTAGTTGAGATTGAAACTAATGGACATATATTTTGTAAATGAAAATGAGCATTTGAGAACTTAATTATATTTCTAGTTTCTGAATGCACATTAAGACCTTTAAAAAGATTGTAAAATTCTAAAGTTTAATAAAATTGCAATTGAATTCCATGGAGGCTTAGAAAATGTAATATCTAGAATTTGTCAATTAATATAATTGTTGGTCTTACATTTTTAAATCCTTTCTTAATTGTTATGTTTTTTGTAACATCCCCAACCACCAACCGACCTGGGAAATGCCACTTCTTGGATGCTTCACTTAGCTCTGATACCAAATTAATTGTAACATACCTGACCCTCCAGAGACCAGGTAATGCTACCACGCGGAATATACACTTATATAATATATATGTTGTTTAATGAATTTAAAAAACTTAATCACAATAAACACAGAATTAATGCTACCATACAAAATCAATGGAACTAACAATAAGTTGTATTCGCAATGGAATACATGATAACATTCAAGCATCACAAACATGCATAACATATAAATTAAGCACATAAATGATACTTATCTTTTCAACTGGGGTAACACCACCAACTGTGTGCAGACCTTCCATGAACCTCCCAGCCTTGGACCACACTTCTCATCACGCTCAACAGTGGTTCACCCCCAAGCTGGGGCTAAACTCCATCGGGCAAGGGAATTCTAAGATTGGCAAGGATATTAAGGAAGTTGCACAAAACACAGGAAGGATCTTTTATACTAGGAGCCACTTACACCCACAACCCATAGACCCTTATTCCCCACACGCCTGCTCCACCCCAGGAGGTTACACCTTCACTAATACAATTCCATCGACTATTACACCTCCCTTACCTTGGGCTTCAACAACAGGATGGACTAGAAGTCTCAGAGTATTGTAGCTTCTACAGAACTCACTTCCAGGAGAACTCACTTCCTAGAAACCTCTCTCACCTAGGAGAGTTTCTCACAGGCCTGACAACCTGCCTCTTCAACCAATATTCAACTCAGCTACAACCAGGTATGGGTGACAACAACAGCAACAAGGAAAACAGGCATGGAAACCCAAAATGGTAATAGTCAAACACTAATACATATCAAGGCTCAGTAAGAAACAATCGACGACAACAAGCCACACTCAGTCAAGGAACTGCATGGCCACAATAGCCAACAGTTATTACACAACATCACTCAAAAAATTACAGGGTGCTTGGACTTCACAGGAGACACGAATCAGTCTGATCCGAAATCAGATCCAGAAGCCTGACAGGGTTTAAAAATGCTCAAAAATGAAAGTGCTAAAAATGCGACGAAACCAGCGCCATTGTGTCCGTCTCATATTCCTGATTCCAGTGGTATATTTAATTCATCAAACGGGCTCTGTATGATCAATATATTGCGTTCTGTCTGAAAAGGCAAACAGGCAAAAAAAAGGGGATGACTGTACAGTCCATACAGATGATGTGGCAGCTCCAGAAGATGACACGTGGCAGCTTCTGGAGACGACACGTGGTAGCCTCGGGTGACGACATGTGGCAGGATGATTTGGCGTATGGGTAGACATCTAGACCAATCTAGGGGTGACACGTGTCACCATTATAAGGGTGACACGTGGCACGGATGACATTAGCAGCTGATGTGACAGGGCAGTGACATGGCAGTACTGCTTTGACAAGTGGCAGGCATGTGGACCATTCAACAACTAACATGTGGTAGCTTGTGGTTGGTTGTTGGGGTGCCACGTGACCCAGTCGTGGGCTGCCTCGTGGCACCCTGTGGTTGGCTAATGGTTTTATGTAAAATTTGGTATGGTTTCAGCGTGGGTCGAACCCGCGGCCTCACCTCCAGGCAAAGGACTGGCAGGACCGGGCTAACTGATTGGCCCATGGGTGGTTCTTACTATACAAATGTTAAACATTATATTTATGTTTGATGCAATGGATAGTTGGGCGCGGAAAGGGCTGGGGCTTAGCCCCAGCCCATGGTTCAACCATGGTCATACACCCGAGGGCACAGGAAGCCAGATGAGCGGAGATGCAGATAGGACCAATCCCTGGTCCCGCACCACCATATAACCACCATCCAACAGAGCCGGGGCTTATCCCTACAAAATGTGTGCGGGGTTAAGTCTGTTAAGACACGGGTCCTATGGTTGCACCGAAAACCAGGAGCTAGCACTGGAGAGGGGGGCTAGCGCATGGGCGCGTGGCCACATAGAGGCACAATATGACCGGGAGTGCGTTCCTAGTGGGGGCTGCACCCGATTTTATTCATTTCTGGGTTTTTTTATAATGTTTGGATTTTTCAAAGATTATATGCCTGATATTAGTTGATTTTCTCCATTTTTGGGAGATATTGGGCATTTTTTGAGCCCAAATTTTGGGAGAAAGTTGGAGATGAACAACCAACTTCAAATCTATATAAATCAGGCCTGTTTGAGGCCATGGAGGATAGTCAAGATCATTCATAGCAGAGTTATGCTGAAGATAATCCAATCCAAATCCATTTTATGCAAGGAAGATATTGAGGAGTAGACGTTGTTGGGCCATTTCTGGGAGCTCCGGACGTCCATTTTGCATGCCATTTTTTTTACTAAGTTGTAGATATCTGGAAGAACATGACCAAATCAGTCTTGTAGCCAATTGGCACTGCAGCGATGTACTTTTGAGTTTTTGAACAGAAATAAAGAAGCCTCCCCCACAGAGACAAAGGCTCGGAGACGTAGGCAAAGTTGTGTCGAACTCCGTTATCAATCTGCGTGTTATGGTTTGTTGTCTATTATTTAATTTCAGATCTGCATATGTGTATATGACTGTCATAATTCCTCTTCTTTCCTCATTCTTTCACTAAGGTTTCTCAAATGGTTAATTAACGCATGCAAAATTAAAACTCAACCATAGTCATTAAAAGATCCTACGGATCAAGTCCCTCGATTTTCACTGGTTTCAAGGTGCGTAACCAGGAATCAAAATGCAGAGGTCAATGTAGAGGAAAAACAGGTTCAGACAGATGACGGACAACAAACTCAGGCGGAGGATGGAAGAATGGGAGAAAGAACCCCCAACACGGCTTACTTCTTCAGCTTTAACTACATGTGCCCAGGTCGACACCCATCTTCGTGGAGCTGCATGCACTACATTTAGCATATGTCCCCTTTTTCTAGGAACTTAGGATAAAAACATATCATGTCCACCTTAGCCTTCAGAAATTAATATTAAAATATTATTCCTTTAGAGGTAATCCCCCTAGCTTAGCCCATAGGCCCAAATACTTATCCCCCTCCCTTGCCCTATCTACTGGAGCTTATTCCCCCATAACTCTTCTCTGTGGTCAGTCTACACGCAATGATGTGATTATATTAAATATATGAGCATTTACACATACACAATAGTAGGCTCACTGGCCTTTGCATCTAGGCTCTCTAGCCTAATCACCACATAAGCCTCCTAGCTTATTATAACTCATCTCGCCAGCCTATCCAATATGTTTACAATTCATAATTACAATTGGGGCTCTACCGAGGGATATTACAATCCCCTCCCCTTATTTTTGCACTGTCCTTGGTGCAACTTGTTTTTTTTTTAACAAATACAATTCAAAAATTATTCAAAAAGCTCCAAGCTTTAGCTATTGGAAGCCCATTATCCACCCGGTGCTCTATTTTCAAGCACCAATTCTGGTGTCCATACTGCAATTGAAACTCAATTTCTCTATTCCATAGAGTTGCTTTAGGAAATCATTCAACTTATCGTTCCTTGTCACATGCTTCAATTAAACCTCATTGAAAACACCAAATGGTTGTAGATCCACGATGTTCCACCCAGCCTTATATATCACTGTTGATAACTCTTAGTAGGGCTATGGCTCCATAGACATAAACACTCTACTCCTACACCTATTCATTCGAAATAAACATTATAACATATACGCAATGTATATATATGTATATACAGGAAATTTTAATAACATTATAACTTGTATACAAGATACACAACATACAATGAATAGAGAATTGATACTTATCTTTTGATTGAGAATACCTTCCACATCAACATGGTATAGACCAAGGTACCAAACCTCAACATCACTCCAACCAATGGTCTCTCATTCCCCACATGCATGTCCCACCCCAGGAGTGTACACCTTCACTGTCACACAGTCCATCGGCTACTACACCTCCCTTTTCTTGGGCTTCAGCAACATGCCAGATCAGAGGTTTCAAAGCACCGTGGCTCGAGGAGTTCCAACTACCCTCAGAGGTCTCCAATCAGCATCTTCCCGAGCTACTCTTTGTAGTCAACATTCTAACTTTAATCAACATCATATCATCTGCATCACCCACATGCAATTATCATGAGAGAACATAAAATAATTCATTTAGGAACTCCAACTTAATTAAAAAAAGGAATTCAACTTTTTCCCCAAAACATGAAATTCCATTTCATAATTCTTCTTGGTTGTTGCCATATTAGGATTGAAACCTTCCTTGTTGTTTTCCACAAGCACCAAACTGCATACCATTTTCCTGCAAGGCTTCATCTTCCATACTTCCAACAATTGTTAGTATTTCCTGTACATCATAATTCAATTGCAATATGTACAAAACCATATGCAGTGAACTTAGAATTGTTCGCATCTAGCAATTCAAGCACAATTACCAAATAATTTAATAAAAAAGAATGACTCGTCATTCTATGTGTTATCACATGAACTTGTGAGAGTCTTGTGGGTTTGTGGTTTCTACCTAATTCTGTAATTTTACCCTGTCTTTCTCCCTTTCGCAGACCAAATCTCAAGTTTTTTTTCCCTTCAGCTTGTAAGTTTTTCTCTGTTTTCCCTTCTTCATTTGAATGACCTATTTTTCCTTGTCTTACCTAAGAAGTCTCGAACCTAAGATTTTTTGTTTCCTCTAAGGTTGATCGCTTCCTCTTTGCCTCTGTCATTGATCCTTCTATTTTCTCTAGCCCTCGGCTATTCGTCCAAGTCTTTGTTTATGCAGGCCGCAGCCATGAACACAAAGCACAATTTTCCTCACAGTCCATTTTAGGCTTGAAACACAAGAAGAAGGCAGTTTTAATATTTCAACGGTGGAGATCCATCAAGCAAATCGATCGATGTCTTGCATTCTTTAGGAAGTTTCAGACTCCCGAAACATGAAATTAGCGTGGGTCATTTGATCCAGTAGGGACGTGTGGTACCGGATCTGAGAAATCGTGGTTTCACAAATCTGAGGTTTTAGCATAGATCACGACTCAAGTATGCGAAGTGAGAAATCGCGAAGCACCCGAGAGTTGGGCCTGTGATCATAGCCCATGGTCATATGGAAAGCAAAGCCATAAAGAAGGGAAAGCACCTATTGAGCGGTTGGTGACTAGGGTTTTCGAGAAAGCAAATCGTGGTCATCAAATTCAAAACAAGTCCGACCGTAGATCTGGATAGGCCATTTCGCAAGTTCGGGAATCGGGATATTTGGAATCAAGTGGAGTGAAGACTCATAAAACGTGAAATAGAGAAATTTCATATGGGATAAGCATGAGGTGATGGCCCCAGGTCACGTTTAAAAAATGAGCCAAAGGAAAAGGAGCTAGCACCTGAGCCCTTGAGTGCCAAGACGCATGGCATCCTCTTAGCATTGACACGTGGAACTTTTTTCAAGCATTCTCAAACATGCCTCTAGCATTTTTTTGAGTGACATATGTCACCTCTCCGTCCGTGACACATCAACATGGTGAAGTTAGGCCTCCACATCAGATCATCCTCTAGGAGGTGTTATTGTTCAGCGCCAAAGATCTCAAATTGTGACCAGATCAGCGACCACAATCTATTGTGGGGACGCAACGTGCTTTGTTAAGTGGTCCTGCAATGGAAACCATGGTATGGAAAATGTGATGTGTGGAGAAAGGAGATGGATTGTGGGCCCAAAAGCGGTCTAAGCCCAAACCACTGTGAGCAGCCCCACAATCATGTGCTCATATAGTGTCCTATCTGAGAGCACCATGTGGCCATGCCCCTAAGCATTAAGTCTCATTCAATATCCGAGGAAAGGCATTTAATGGAAGGTAGGTTTGGTGGTTGAAACCTCAGCTCAATCCATAAACGGAAAGCATGGAAAGCCCAACCATGAGGATTGAACCATGATCTCGTGGTACCCCTGTGGGCATATTTTCCTACAAAGCCCATGTCGATCTGAGCTCATGTCTGACAGAGGGATGCACATTCAGTCTAACAAAAGAATTCATCGATGCAAAGCTTTGATTGTAGTGATCAGATCACACTCCTGGTAGTGGCGAATTCTTCTGAGTATAAATAAGTAGTTTTGATATTTTGTTAAGGTCATCAAATGATTGAGCAGAGCTCCATATTTTGTAATGTTTTGATGCCATAACTGTTCTCTGGTTATGTATCAGATTTGAGTCTTTCAAATTAATATAATTCATCTTGTTTTCATCTCTTTGTAAAAATTGTAATAAAACACTCAGGCATGGAGGATCTAGTCGAGGGTTGTTATTTTGTTGTAATGTAGGTTTGATTGCAGCAGTATCGTGGTCAGTTTTAGTCAGCTTCCTTGTGATATTTTCCCCTCTTTCACTGAATGTCTTGGGCATGGAGGATCCATTCAAGTTGTTGTAGCTGCATGGTGATGTAGGTTTGATCATTTTGTTGTTGTGATTGTGTCGTTTGGACATATTTTAGTGTCTGAAGCTTGAGCTTAAGAGTGATCTTGAGTCTGAGTTTTTCTTCTCCAAGCTGCTTGAAAACCTGATGCTCATAGAAGTCTTGTTCACCTTTCTCACTAAGTCTTCCCTCTTCTCACACTTAAACTCAATTCACTGACTGAAGTTAGTTGTGGCCCTCACTTCTCTCTACATTTCTTGTCTAGTTCTGTGTTGAACATCATTCATGTATTGAGTTTTTTCCATTGACCTCCACTCATATAAACAAAACACCCACCAAAAAATCTGATGGGTACTGGGCTCACCCTTCTACAATCTGAGGGTGACTATCAATGCTAATTTTCTTGGCGTCGTTGTTGGGGAACGAATTGAAGACTTTTCCCTGAGTAGAATGACAACGAGCTTCTAATTCTAAAGGTGCATTGGATATGAAAACCATTGAAGATTGCATTTGAACCTAGTGACTCAACTGTGGAGACTCCACTGTCTAGAATTCACTGTTTCAGTGTGACTAACTCTAGATACACCTAGAGCCCCCTGGGACACAGTGATTAGATATGGTCTTTGATGGTGAAAAAAGACCAGACACACTCATTTTCCATATCATTCACCTAGTGCCTCCATGATTAAAGGATCAATTGGCGACTCCACTGGTTCGAAATGGAAATAATCTTGGCTCGAAGGTTTGCTCATTTTAATTTTTCTGTTGTTCTCGGTTTTCCAAATGTTGTCCCTACTCCAAATGAATGGGGCGATTATTTTCCCATATTTAGATAGCATAAAGAGGACAACCATTCTCAGCATCTCCATGAGTTTCATGAACTCATGCATCAGTGGGAGATACATCATGAAGATGTATTAATGAATATGTTCATGTTCTCATTAGCAGGAGATGCTCGTCAATGGTATCACTCCTTACCCCCTGCCAGCATCTCCTCCCTGGGAGAATTTCATGCAACTTTCAATAGACATTGTCAAAAAAAATATTCCTCTAAGTTAATTTGTCATAGCTGTTGTGAGGAATATAGAGATGGTGTTCAGGACATAGTTCATTCTTGCAAAAACTGTGAGAATGGAGGATATAACTCGGAGGAGTTGATAGAGCTGGAAAAATATTTTTCTACAAGAATGGAGGGATTGGAGGCATATTTTTCTTGTTGCTCTTATGAAGAAAATGTAGAGGATATTTCGGTCCTTGAAACAAATATTCTTGGCAGCCTTGCTTATGATGAAGAAGTGATGTCAGATACTAACCAAGAATAGACAACTTTTGATGGATATCCCAATGAAGACGACGAAGATAAGATATTTTCCATGGTTTCTGTTTATAGTGATTGTGAAACTGATCCTTGGGAGAGCCATGAAGGAAAAAAGGAGGAGCCACATCTCTCGGCTATCTTACCTCAGAGTTTTTCCCCTTTCAATTTCTCATCCATATCTGGTTATCCACATCCAGTGCCGAATAGAAATGAATGGGATGATTATTTTCCGAGATTTAGAGGAAGCGAGCATGACGATCTCGATAAGCACTTATTCAATTTTCATAGATGCAAGCTTGAGCATGACTTTTTTCATGAGGATTTCTTGATCAAGATGTTAAAATTTTCTTTGGAGGGAGATGCTCGTGAATGGTGTAAATCTCTCCCTGGTGCTAGAATCCATTCTTTGAAGGATTTTCATGATGCTTTCAATGCATATTATGATAAGAGTTACCTGTCTCATCTTATTTTGGGTGACTGTTGTAAGAAGTTTGCATTCTACATCCAGTAGATGATAGAATATTTCTTGTGTGATGAGTCTAGTGAATATTTGATTAAAAGAGAAAGTAAGGACAAAAGCGAGTATTTTGCAGTTGTGGATGAAAACTTTTCTCTTTCTATTTCCCAAGAAGAAGGCCTTTCAGATATTATTGATGATAGCGTTGATGATTTCATATCCATAGATGCATTATATTATGCCCCTGGTACACCTGTTGTCTCGGATTTAAAAGAAGAGATGGTTGTGGAGGAGGATTCTTTTCTTTTCCTTTAAGAGGTTCCCCATTATGTATTTTCACCTGGGATTGAAGAGAAGAATCTAGAGGTTTCTCATTTTCCTGTGAAAAATAAATGAGTTGTGCGCTCACCTATCTTTGATGAGTATTCAGATGAAGAAGAGAAGATCCCTACATCACATTTTGTTGACTTGGGAAGCATCCAACCTATGTATGATGGCTATGAATCAGATTCTGATGTGGAAATCAGCCATCCTAGGTCCGCATATGACATTTAGCAGCATGTTAAAGAGAAGCATCCAATCACTGATATACACGAAGAGATTCCTTTCCCTCATCCAGCAAATGTTATCGAAGCAGACAAATAAAAAGTGGATCATCAACCCACATCATCCTTTCACTCACTTATGCTTTTCATAGACATTTAGCCAAAGGTGAGCAGTTGTAAGACAGAGCATTTTTTTTGTTACCTACCCAGTAGGTTTTGTCATTTATTTGATGACCCTGTAGGGAAGTACATCGAGTGGCATTTTTTCTAGGTATTGAATCCTCCAAAATTTATCTTGCCTTCAGCACTTGGAGGAGAACTGAAAAATGTAATCGATTTGTTGTCACAGTTTCATTATCTTTTTTTGATTAGTGACAGAGTAAATAATTTTTCATTTAGGAGGTTACTTGACTGGCTCTCGTGGAAGTCCACTTTCACCTAGCACTTTGTAAAAATCAGTTAATCTAGGAGTGTACATAAATAAGCTCCTTCTGGAGCCCATGTGTTTCTTTTCATTTTTAGTATAGTAGTGTACATATCTCCTCATTTTATTCAACGAAAGTTTTGAGCTAGACTCCATAGCCCAACATCTAAGGCACTAGAACTGTGCATTCTTGGCAGCTCCCAAGGAGCATGCCATCCCCTGTGGAGCCAAGTGTTATCACATGAACTTGTTAGAGTCTTGTGGGTTTGTGGTTTCTACCTAAGTCTGCAATTTTACCCTATCTTTCTCCCTTTCGCAGACCAAATCTCAAGTTTTTTTTTCCTTCGACTTGTTCTATGTTTTCCCTTGTTCATTTGAACGACCTGTTTTTCCTTGTTGTATTACCTGAGAAGTCTTGGCCCTAAGATTTTATGTTTTCTCTAAGGTTGATCACTTCCTCTTTGGATCTGTCACTGATCCTTTTGTTTTCCTGAGCCCTCAGCTAGTCGTCCAAGTCTTTGTTTATGCAGGTCGCAGCCATTAACACAAAGAGCAGTTTTCCTAACAGTCCATTTCGGGCTTGAAACACAAATAGAAGGTATTTTTAATCTTTCAATGGCGGAGATCCATCAGGTGAGTCAATCGACAACTTGCATTCTTTCGAAAGGTCCGAACTCCCGAAACCAAAAATTAGCGTGGGTCGTTCGATCCAGCAGGGATGCATGGCACCGGATCTAACAAATCATGGTTTCATGAATCATGGGTTTTAGCATGGAGCACGGCACAAGTATGCGATGTACTAAATCGTGAAGCACCTAGGATTTGGGCCCATGATCATATCTCATGGTCATATGGAAAGTAGGTCCATAAATAAGGGCAAGCGCCTATTGAGCGGCTGGTGATTGGGGTTTTTGAGGAAGAAAATCATGGCTGTCAAATTCAAAACAAGTCCGACCGTAGATCGGGATAGGCCATTTTGCAAGTTCGAGCATTGGTATATTTGGAATCAAGTGGAGTGAAGACTTCCGAAAAGAAAAATCCTAAAATTGCATATGGGATAAGCATGAGGTCATAGCCCTAGGTCATGTTTAAAAAGGGAGCCAAAGGAAAAGGAGCTAGCACCCAAGCCCCAAAGTGCCAAGACACGTAGAATTTTCTTAGCGCTGACATGTGGCACTTTTTTCCAGCATTCTCAGACATGCCTCTAGCCTTTTTTTGAGTGACATCTATCACCTCTCCATATGCAACACATCAGCATGGTGATGTCATTCCTCCATGTCATATTATCCTCCAGGAGGTGTTATTGTTCAGCGCCAAAGATCTCAGATCATGACTAGATCAGCAACCACAGTCTATTGTGGGGACACAACATGCTCGGCTGATAATTTTCTTAAGTGGTCCCACAATGGAAACCATGGTATGGAGGATGAGATGCGTGGTGAAAGGAGATGGATTGCGGGCCCAAAAGCAATCTGAGCCCAAACCACTTTGAGTGGCCCCGCAATCACATGTTCATACAGTGTCCTATCCGAGAGCACCACGTGGTCGCGTCCCTGAGCATTAAGTCTTGTTCAATATCCAAGGAAAGGTAGTTAATGGAAGGTAGGTTTAGTGGTTGAAACCTCGGCTCAATCCATAAATGGAAGGCATGGAAGGCTCGGCTGTGGGGACTGAACTATCAGCATGTGGTACCCATGTGGGCAGATTTTCCTACAAATCCCATGTTGATCTGAGCTTGTGTCTGACAGAGGGATGCACGTTCGGTCTAATAGAAGAAGTCGGCAATGCAAAGATTTGGTTCTAGTGATCAGATCACACTCCTGATAGTGGTGAATTGTACTGAGTATAAATAAGTAGTTTTAATATTTTGTTAAGGTCGTCAAATGGTTGAGCAGAGCTCCCTATTTTATAATATTTTGATGTCAGAACTATTCTCTGGTTATGTATCGGATTTGATACTTTCAAATTAATAGAAGTCAACCTCTTTTCATTTCTTTGTAAAAATTGTACTAAAACACTCGGGCATGGGGGATCGAGTCGAAGGTTGTTATGTTGTTGTAATGTAGGTTTGATTGCAACGGTATCGTGACCAATTTTAGTCAACTTCCTTGTGATATTTTCCCCTCTTACACTGAATGGCTCGGGCATGGAGGATCCAGTCGATTTGTTGTAGCTGCATGGTGATGTAGGTTTGATCATTGTGATGGTGTGACTGTGTCATTTGGACATATTTCAGTGTCTGAAGCTTGAGCTTAAGAGAGATCTTGAGTATGAGTTTTTCTTCTCCAAGTTGCTTGAAAGCTTGATGCTCATAGCAATCTTGTTCACCTTTCTCACTAAGTCTTCCCTTTGCTCACACTTAAACTCAATTCACTGACTGAAGTTAGTTGTGGCCCTCACTTCCCTATGCACTTCTTGTCTAGTTTTGTGTTGAACATCATTCGTATATTGAGTTTTGTTCATTGACCTCCACTCATATAAAACCAACATCCACCAAAAAATCTAATGGGTACAAGGCTTATCCTCCCGCAATTTGAGGGTGACTATCAGTGCTAACACTATGCATATGCATGTTCACAGTAATATCTGTAAATTCATTACTTCTTTTTCTGAACAAGAAAATTTCATGTAGTCAATGCTCATGTGACTACTTGACTTGCAAATTTCATGTTGCAATGTCTAACACCTCCCTGAAATTGCCTCAACTTCATGAGTTAACCACATTTCAGTTGTTAGTAACAATTATTTCCATGCAATAATATTTATGCACGTACTTACAAAACATATTCAACCATTGCATTTATTAAAAAATTATATCACTTACTATGCACGAGTGAAATTCTCAATGAATATGTATTCAATGCACCTTGCATTGAATTACATAATGCTCTTTATCTTAGTCATGTATCTCACCATCCATAAGTTGGAATTCTGGCCAATGTGTTGACACATTCTTCACACACTTCCTATTGTCTTCCCAATTAAGTGGATGCCTTCCTTTTCAACTTGAACACTACACCAAGAATATAATTATGTGGTGTTCATTAGTGTTAGCAAAAAGGTTGCAGTCCAAGTTTTATTTAAAGGTAGGAATCTTTTAGTACCTGTGTGGCTCATAACCTTTCCATATAAGTACCTTGCCATATCCAACCATGTCCTAGTCTCATACATGACTAGCTTACTGACATTTTTTCCTATAACAAGTTCTTATCTTTCAATTCTTTGGTTATTACCCCACAACCAAATTAACATGACATTCTACTATGTTAGTCTGTGCATTCAAAAGCTAAAAAGATTTGAATTAATACGGGCCTCGAACCTTTAACACATCCAGTGGTATGCATTCAATAATATAATCATGTGATTTTAAAAAATAACTCTAGCTGAGGAAATTCTTACCTAAATATCCTTTCAGCAATTATGCAAAAAGAGTAATAAAAAACTCATACATCCATGACTGCCATTAATAAATTTTATACTACCTGAATGTCTGATGGTTTCACGATTATTTTATCAAACTTATAACCAACACTTCATGTCTCTGTTTCTTCTCTCCTTATGCAACAACATCACCAACAACACTTGCAAACATGCAAGCATTCTTTCCTCTAGCTGACCCAACAAACCATAACATACTTGTTGCGACAGAAATTATAGCAACTTCTTTCTCCCTATAAAACTTTTCCTTTTCTATCCCATAAGTCTTCAATTCTTCCCGGATTCCTGAATCTTCTTGCGATCTCATTGTAGTCACTATACATGTCTATTTTTGTCCTGATCACTTTTTGACGCAGTTCCCCCACCTCAACGAGGTCTGCTGGCAATTCGGTCAATGGATCTTCAAACTCTCAGAGCTGGAGCAGGTCTTCGGGTCCCTACTAGAATTCCCACGAAACAAATCCACAGGTCCTTGCGTGAAACCTCACATGTGTGAACTAGAAATGGGTGCAAGCTTCCTCTACATGACCATCGTCTATGACCACACACCTATCCAAAAGGCGCTTCATGATTTCATACTTCGGGTGTTCTGGTATGAGTCAACCCCTACTCTCCCAATTCCCAAACTTTGAACAGAGATCCTAGTGAGTGTTATCTCCATTCCTTTGACCTTCAACAATGTGACCTCTGGTTATGACCTAGGTTCCAACTCCCATGCGCTTCAGGACTTCACACTTCGCGATGTCGGAATACTACTCACCTCCCTCCTTCTGATACCCGAAACCTTCTCCCCAACGAAGGAGATCAATGGTCATATCTGCTTTCAGACCAACGGCCCAAACTATTACTCCTGAGCTTCAAAGTGTTAAACGAATCTCATCTCTTATCTTCCTCATGAATCCACTAGATCTAATGGAGCATGACTATCATCATCTCTCTCCTCCAGGGATCTCTAACATTCGTTGAGATTCTTGATAAGTTTCTTCTGTCCAACTCTGCGTCAACCATTCTGAACTTATTTTCCACGAGGTGACTTTGACCCTTGTCTTTCCTTTGAACACTTGACAACTCTATCCTTCCTGAGCTTGATTCTCACTGTAACTCAAGGATTCTCAAGAATCATGCTCTCACTCCTTGCAGCGTTCACGATAACCCCTGGCTATCTACAACTCTAACTGTGTGCACTCCTTGCAATAGAATTTATTCAACCTCCTTCCCTCGGGTTGGATAAGTCTAAGACTTAACTTGGCCTACGCACACCTTGCACGACTCTGTGATACCCTTACACTTATGTTGGTATAAATTTCACGGTATCTCTCCTGATCTTTCTGAGGTAAACTGAGAATCTGCTGACGCACTGCTTGCGGATTTTCATTGCACCCTTGCAGGAATTCTCAGGAAGAGAAACAATTGAAACTTATACACTTCTCATAGACTCATACGTTCAACATGAAATCACATTCATTTAGCATAAGATAACACATGCATAATAGAGACTGCATACAAACTGTAAACATACCATTCAATTGGTACATACGACAAACATAATACACCATAAAATTGGATCAAAACATTCTTATATTGATTAAGTGCTTCAGTACAAGGTCTCCAACAATGACAGCTTCTTTGTTCATACAATCCTCTCTACTCTCTTCTCTACCTAGCATTCACATTTGATGTGCAAAGATTGTCACATGGATTTTCTTTCCCAAACAAGAATTCAATTTGGGGTTTCCATGCCACTTATCGAACCCAACATCTGATCCAATGACTTCTGAAAAATATCAGATGTAGAATAAAGAATTTTCCCTCTCCTTCTTCCTTATTTATTCTATCTGAAAACATCTCTAGCACTTTTTATGTTTTAATGTAACCATTACATCTAGAATCCTCTTTTCGATACCTTCCCAATCACAGCTTCCTTGCTCAATTCTGAGCCTTGAGAAGAAAGATATGATCCTTTAAAACTTGTGCTTCTTCTCTGATGCACTTCTTGTGCAATGATCTCCTTTCTCTGAGCTAATGGATCTTATATATTTGTTGGACCCTATCATAAAGTTCCCAGGTCTTCAGTATTCTTTTGATGCGGTTTGAACCAAACAAAAACCACCTACTTCTTTCCTAACCCTTTTCCCTTATTTAACATAGTTTTCAGGCACTAGCCCCCATTTTCCTTAAGCCCTTAGTTCTCATGGGACCACGGATGTGACCAAGTGCTAAATCCATAGGTGCTTACTGGGGACTTCAGGTTTCAAAAGTCTTCAAAGTACCTCTCAACAGACTCTCGGAGTTCCGAATTAATGAACTCGCGAAGTAAGGTGGATCGATGGTCCACAACTACTCGGCATCTAAGGACTGATACCCACTGTGGAACTTCAGAGCTTCGGAAATTCGAGCTGTGGAATTTTGCCCACCCGCTTCCCTACAATCTTTCAAATGCTGAAATTTTGAACTTCTTACCCCCGGGTCCACATAGTACAGATGTCACCATCTTGGGCAGAAGCACGTGGCATGTCTAGGACAATCCATGTAACCCCTCGGTAAAACTGTGGTTTAGATTGTGGGAACACCTTGGGAAATTAACTCTCGGGGAACTTGGGTCCCGGCAATGCCTTCTAGTCGTCGATCTTGATGTATCATGATCAACGCCATTATGGGTCCTCCAACCTTTAACTACATTACGTAACCTCGGGCCCCACTAACCCTGCTCATACAAAATGTCACATGGCATAATACTAGTGGTTGACATGTGGCCCAGTCAGATGGGTGACACGCATCACATTCCAAATTCCAATTCAATATTCCATGGGTTTGAAACCCACTAACACATGGCACACAACCCATGTGTCCACATCAATCCAAGTGACTTCATCATGCCACGTTACTCCAGAGTTTCAGACTTCGGAAGTTTTTGCGTTTGCTTCCTTCCATTTTCTCAATTTATGAACTTCCGAACTTCTTTAACCTATGGCCCCCACATATTACAGTTGTCACCAACTAAAGCGGTGGCATGTGGCATGTTTAGGAAGTTCCACATCCCCCTAGTGATGTCATCTGTCCCCACCACATCTACTCTTTCTCTTCGGAACTTCAGACTTCAGAAGTTCTCTCCTCATCATACATTAGTTCTCCCGACTTCCAAAATCTGAAATTAGGGTTTTCTCTTTTTCTTTGGAACTTCGGGTTTCAAAATTTTGTACATCAACACATCCCAATTCTCCCAATTGATGAATTATAAAGTCACAATCTTCTCTTCTGCTTGATCTAATGGTCAAGCTCTTCTCCTCAGATCTATAGTGTAGATCTCTCCTCAAGACTTCAGAGCTTCGGGCTTCAGAAGTTTGTACACCAGCGCATCCACTTCTCCTGATTCCGAACTCTAAAAGGCTTCAAGGATAACCCTCCTGCACCTTCTCCAAATATGATGGTCATAAAGGATTTCCCTTCCTTCCGAATAGATTCTACGATCCTAACACCACTAATGTTTTGATCTCTCTCATGTGGCCAAATACCATGTCTGTCACGGTTTTATAATACCGCTACCCCTCATGAGCTTCGTAACATGGCCAAAGTAACCTCTTGGCACTCAAGAATGTTCTGAGGTTCGAAATTGGTTCCTCCAGACATAATTTCCACTTGAAACCTTGGGTCCAAAGACCACTTATCCAGCCCATCCAAGTTTGGCATTGAAACCTTGGCTCTGAACTCAAATTTTGTCTACTTCGACAACAATTCTTTCTGAAATTTTTTCTTCAATTTCCACTAACATGGCCCATCCAGGCTCATTGTTGAAAACCTTGGCTCTGATACCAAATTATAACGTCCCCAGTCACCAACCAGCCTGGGAAACACCACTACTCAGACACTTCACTTAGCTCTGATACCAAATTAATTGTAACATCCTCAACCCTCCAGAGACCAGGTAATGCTACCACGCGAAATATACACTTATATAATATATATGCATTTTAACGAATTTAAAACACTTAATCACAATAAACACAGAATTATTGCTACCATACAGAATCAATGGAACTAACAGTAGTTCGTATACGCAATGGAATACATGATAACATTCAAGCATCACAAACATGCATAACATATAAATTAAATGATACTTATCTTTTCAGCTGGGGTAACACCACCAACTCTGTGCAGACCTTCCACGAACCTACCAACCTTAGATGTCACACACCCACTATGGCAAAATAAATTTGTCGCCCCCTTTTTTTTTAGGGACAGAATCCCTAAATTCCTATGGGGGCCTAGCATAGGCTAGATCTTCCCTTGTCCTCCTCCATGTGATAGATGGTTATGACCATAGGCCTTACCAAAAGGCACTCCCGGCTTTTGCATTTTGGAATTCCTTTGTGCGAGCTCTCCCCGACTCCCTATCCTTTGAAATGTCGAAACCCGAAATGGGGTTAACAAGATCTTTGGCTCCCCTTTTTCCCTACTCCATGCGACCACCTTTGTGACCATGCGCTAACACCAAATGGCGCTACCAGAACTCAATTTTAGGGATTCCTGTTGCAAGGAACCCTTGTTCCTTCAATCCTCGAAACCCAAAACAGGGCTAATATTCTTGGATCCCTCCCTTAAGCCTTCTTCATGTGACCCTGTCATGTGGCCTAGGGATACTCCTCCGAGTACTTTAGGTTTCATGATTCAGAGAATCATGATGTAGTGCTTCCACCTTCCCTTTCAAATCCCCAAAACCCAAAAGCCCAATACCATCTAGATCTACGATCCAGATCTTCAACTTGATCAACGACCTAGATCAAACCCTGACATTCTATCTTTTGGGATTCTGGCAGGGTCTTCACTCCTATTTCCCCAATAACCAAACCCCGATGGCTTCTGGATCTCTGCCACATGTTCTCCAAAATGGATGTCCATGATTCTTTCGGAGACTCTCCTTTCATGATTTTGGGGAAGTCCTCCCTCAAATTTCCCGGTGTCCAAATCCCCGGTGAATTAAATCAATGGTCCAGATCTAAGTTAGATCAACGGCCCGCAAGCCCCATGATCTAATGGTTTTGATCTCTCTTAAATCAATCGACTAGGATTAAGTCATGATTTCATGACTCGTGAGTTCTAAGAACTCCTCCCATTGACTTCTTTCAACAGCGAGTCAACAAAATGCCTAACACTCGCCACGTGTCCTCTACAAATGGACGGTCCAGATCTGTTCTTGGGACTTTAACAGGTCTCCCTCTCTTTTTTATATGAGGATTAAACTCGCACACCTTATCTCATATTTGATGGCTATCAATCCTCAACGCTAGATCTGACGGTCCAGATCAGATCTTTTCCCTCTGTCTTTTCTCCTAGTCTCTCATTTCAGAATTTTCCTTTGGGGTTGTCAGCTTCCCCCTGTTCTCCGAACTCCCGGTAACCGATGTTCCAAATCCCTTTCTTCCTGTTGGAATAAATCAATGATCAATCGTTTCTCTTGATCGACGGCTCTTATTCCTCTTGAACTTTGAGCATTTAGCAGTCCTGTTGTTAACCTCCTTACAAGTTCATTAGATCTGACGGTCATGATAGACCTCAGATCCTCTGAAATGATCTCGTTCTTTCATCTTCCAAACGAAGGGATACTCCCTTTAGTTACTTGAAATTCTCGCTATCCTTCCTGAGATTTGTAAGATATGAAGGAACTTAAGATCTTCATGCTCTTTCTCCTTGACTAAAACACCTAAAGGGATCTTCGACACAACTATTGTGCTTCTTCATCAAGTCTAGGAATTTAGGGATTCTGGGTTTCCGTTTGCTTTGCCGAGAGTCTGTGTATGTCTACACTACCTCTCCTGAGCTTAAAAAACTTCATCCTCCAAGGGACTTAGAGTGACTAAGAGAGTAAACCTGTGTACATGAGACTACGCCTAATGGTCGACAAACTCACAGTTCGTGACTCTGGCTTATTCCACCACAGGACACAAGTATTTATGAGTGTAAAACATCTTCTAACCATGTAATTTCTTACTGGCCTAATTATACAACCAAGCAGTAAGGAAAGGGACACAGTATATTCATTCAAAAAATCAAGCACAATTCCTGAAACATACATAGTATAACCAATTCATGCCTAGTTACAGCTAAATTACAGAGGCTAGGAAAATACTTATCTATTGCAAGTTGTTTCCAACCAACTGACTATGGGTGTTCATCCTTACACCTAACCATAGGCACTGAGGCATTCATTCTTATCACTATGGCCACCCCCGTGCCAAGCCATGATATCACTAGGGAACTCTCACACTTCTCGAGGGTTCTTCCTCCATTTTCGCTTCTGTTTGGGTCCTGTCCTCTGTAACTTAGAGATTTCTCTATGTTATGGCCTCGATGAGGTTTATTTGATGCTCGCTCAGCATCAAAATCGCAGCCTTCTATTCATCATTCATTGGAGAGCTCCACACATCTCCCTTGCGAGCTTACGCTCTTTTGTCCCAATGTCTCCTCTCTCATGTGTATCCCTCTTACCTTGGAAGGTTTGTCAACCTATCATGTTCCTTCTGTCAGAAGGAAGCTCAAGTCTGTAGGTCCCTGTGATACTTCAGGATGACAGCCCATGTTTCCATTCATGGGGGTGGTTGATTGTTCAACCACCAGTCCTTTCTTCATTAACTGATTTCTCTCACCTAGTGATATCATGGCCAGTACTTTCAAGGCTTCACCCCCATAGTCAGTTATTGGCAACTCAATCAATAATGCATTTACATTTTCTTCATGCTTTAGCATGGTAATTCCTATTTTATGATTAATTACAAATTGGGGGAAACATGGTGTTACAATTCCCTCCCCCTTAAAGGAACATCGTCCTCGGTGTTCTTTCTCAAAAACACCTGTCATGCCTTTCTTATTCAACTGTTTCAGAAATCTTGATCTCTCTTTCTCAGTCAGGTCCTTTCTCAGGCCTTTAGTCTTGGTCACCTACTTTCAATAATTCCATTGCATAAAAATTTCTAGGAAAATTTTCATAATCTTAGCGCAATAATTATCTATGCAGCTTGTGGATTTGTATCCACATGGTTGTTTTTTTATCCAAGCTCATCGCTTTCCTTGACATACCCATTGGGTGCATAATCCCAATCAATGGTTTACAATAACTACCAAGGTTTCATATTCCTTGTAGTCACTCACCCTCCAAGCCCAGGCTCAGGCATCCCCTTCACTGCTACACAGTCCCTCGGGTGATCCATCTTGCCCTGCCGAGTTTTTATTTTTTATTTTTTTTTGCACAGAAAGAATTCCAGAGACTCTATTGAGCCTTACAGTCGAGGTGTCCCTAAGACTTTCTTTGTTGAGGCATCCCTCCGGCTTGTTTTACCTCAATACAATATATTTCAAGAGATGTTGGCTTATCACGGGGTTCTCATGACTCAGTAGTAGCCATTTCTCATGCTTTTCAGCTTGACAACCTTCTGGCTCAACAAAAGTTAAGGATGAAGGTTACTCTCCTTCTCCTGGCACATAAATAGATAGGGACGAAGGTTACTCTCCTTCTCCCAACTCAGTCATAGATAGGGATGAAGGTTACTCTCCTTCTCCTGAATCAGTCTCTATTTCCTATAGCCTTCCAACTCAACAAAAGTTAAGGACGAAGGTTACTCTCCTTCTCCTGGAACAGAAATATATAGGGATGAAGTTTACTCTCCTTCTCCTGAATCAGTCTCGATTTCCTGCGATCAAAACATACCCCTTTCCATAGTTCTTCCTCGAACCTGAGAGATCAATCTCTCATTTCTACACTCTTCGCAGATATTTTCCTTTCACCTGTATCATAGACATACAAAAATTCATGAGACATCGTCATAAATTTTAAATTCAGAATTTTATTGCAAATATGTCCCCTACAAATTTCTCATTCCGCAATTTTTTTTCATATTTTTTCCGCACAGGAACCATATTCATAATTATGGGACTTTCCTTCCCATAAAATTTTATCTCAGCAAGAAATCGGTCTTCCTTATGGGCTTACAACATTGCCATATCCAAGACTCTTTCTTCCTGCAATCATTCCTCAGCTAATCAAATTGTTAGTTCTCATGCACATACATTTTTATCGCACCTTTTCAACTTCATCACAACAATTTCAGAATTGTGCATACTAACAATCAAATTCACTTTCTCAAAAGGAAATACCATTCCTTGCAATTTGGCTCAATGGGCAATTGGTCTTTCCTGTGGTCTTACCTCGTTGTCGTATCCATGACCCTTTGCTTCCTACAATTCATTCTTTCCACAACCAAACAAATTGTTAGTCTCATCTCAACATACCAAACTTTTCAAAACGTAATTCAACATTTCAAAGGGTTTAAACAAATGTGTCAATATTCATGGCCACATTTATACCCAATGCACTCTTTCATTGATTTCAAGTTTGTCACACTTTATGACAGGTTCTTGGCCATGGGGTGTTGGAATTTAACCAACCTTTTCCTCATATGGTTTATTTGTTTTCTTTCATTCTTACAGTAGGACCATACTTCCTGCTATAGGCTGATCACGATCCCAAATCAGTACACATGAACTCAAAAATTTCACATGAATTCCTTTACGCATTCCTTGATTGTCAATGCATTCATGACATATCAATTCATGAATTCTTCCAAGGGTTACAAACAATGTTTACTACCAAAGGTTCATACCTCCATCATTCAAGTTCTCCTTCCTGAGTCATACCTTACTTGGGTATCCAAGGCATACAACTGCCTTTCAATTTTATGCATAACACTAAGACAATAACATATTTTAGAAGGGGTTCTTACCAAATCCCTTCATACCTTATGCCACATAGGCACGGATATCTTTATACCGGTTCTTGGCTGCTAGCACTCTCTTTCTGATCTCTACCTCATCAACAGTGCTTTAGAGGGATTTTCACAGTCTTGTCAACAATCTTTCGACCGCAGCCTTCCCAAGGTCACCCTCTGCTTGAGGTTGTTCATTATTGGCAACTGTCTTTCTCAACAGTTCCAATCTTATTTCCTTCTACACATGACATACACCATAGGCACATTAATCATCATGTAAATTAAAATGCAAGTACCATAGCATTTAAATTAATATAATATTTTCAGACATGACCCAGCATATCTGTATGTACTTCATCACACTATCCTTAATGTTTTCATGAGTGCAAAACAATAGTTCTCAATCATTTTCACAGTATTACAACCATCATCACTATGGTGTCAAAACATTTTCGTTCATCAACGTACTAGCTTTCTCATCCCATAGAAAACATAATACACAACAAGGAAAGAATTGAGGGCTCTCCCCTTCTTCAAATTCTTTCTACATCACCTGGGGATTTTCAACCCAGTCGAGTTATATCTAATGGTCTCACTACCTTTTCTTAATCATGGCCTCAACCAAGACTAAGAATTTAAATGTACTCATTTATTCATTTATTCATACTCAGGGGGTTTGCTTGCCTTTTAGCAACTATACTGGTTTCCACAACAGTTCTTTTAATCCTATGGCTCTGTTAAACAATTTAGGGTTCTTAGGGTGAGGAAAGTGTTCCTCCTTTTCCCCCCCTTTTACTTATTCAATTTACTTCTTATTGTGGTCTTCCTACTCTTTTCCTAAGAAGCCTTGGTTAGGTCTCACCCTAACCCTTCTTTTTTTTTTTTGGAATAAAACAGCATGCTTTAACAACAAACTTTTTGTTCATAGTGTACCATGATCCTGTTCATCCTGCACATTGCCATTTGGTTATTAGAATGGTCAAATTCAGTTGTTAGTCTTCTATTAATTACAAGATACTTTAAAAATGTAATCCAGGGTTCTTATATATAGACAGGCTTTGCAGCCCATTGTCCAACCTTCAACAATTATTAGGGTTGTGACTCTGTTCTTTTGATAGAGTCCTTACACAGTTTCTTCACAGGGAACTCCTTT
>JZKD02S1772634.1:585272-604697 GCA_000966675.3 Picea glauca | reverse complement strand
TTGATGAGTCATAGTTTATGTGTATTTGATGCATGATTGGTACATATTTGGTGCATGGTTGATGCACTCATTGATGGTACAGGTTGAGGTACAGGTTGGTGCATGGTTGATGCACATGTTTATGGTATAGGTTGATTACAGGTTGTTTAGACAGGTTATTGTGACAGGTGATTTGTACAGGTTTGATGCATGGTTGATGCATTTGTTTATGGTACATATTGAGGTACAGGTTGATGTATGGTACATGTTGGCATAGGTTATTGGTACAAGTTGTTACATGTTGATTGATACAGGTTTACAACAATATATCTCACAATGATAGTGTGATAGTGGTTCCATCATTCTACTTCTACATTAGGGTGGTTAGACGGTGCAAGGATAAGTGGTTGTAGCCACATTTCGGTTGTATCCAGAGAACATAGGGGGTTGTAGCCTCCTTCTAGTTGTAGCCAGAGAATGGGGGATTTGGATATTCCTTTAGGTTGTAGCCTGAGAAACTAGGGGGTTGGAGCCTCCTTCTGGTTGTAGCCAGAGAATTGGGGAGTTGGAGCTTTCCTTAGGTTGTAGCCTGAGAAACTAAGGGGTTGGAGCCTCCTTTCAGTTGTAGCTAGAAAACAAAGGAATTTGTTTCTTCCAATGAATGCAATTCTTAAAGAAATATAAGAAAAAACATTCTATGGTTTTCTCCCTCTTTGGGTTTCCACGTAAAATACTGGTGTACTGTGTATGTGTATGATTGTTCATTTGTTCATTGTTTATTTACTCTGAAACTATTGGATGATAATGCCACATTGATATACCACTTTCATTTTATGGTGAAAAATGATTAAATTGTTGTATTACTGATTCACCGCCCCTCTCAGTAATCCAACACCAATACGCATCATACCTCCCCATTTAAGGATGATTTTTGTCCCCAAAATATTTACTGAATGAGGTGAGAAAAATTTTCATCTACCTTCTCCCTAGAGTACCACTTCGTTTTCCTAGAAGTTTTCCTTTCAACCCAATCTGCAAAAGGTCATGCTGCCCCTGTCTTGTAGTTCTATATCGCTTATGCAAATTTGTGTCCTCTTCCAAATCTACCTGAGCATCTAGTGCTATGTCCTTGTTGGACAAGAAACATTTTGAATATAAAATCCTTAGTATAAAGAAAGAGCACAGAAGGAAGGAAACACACAGAAGGAAGGAATCACGCAGAAGGAAGGATTCACGCAGAAGATAGAAATGGCACAGAAGGATGCGAAGGACATAGACAATGCAAAGACAAAAGGATAAAGTGAGTGAGCGAGAAAAGGAAGTGGAAATGAAGATAGTGCGACTTTCCAAAAATATAAGGATAGCAGAAAAGTTGTATAAAGAACAAGAAGTAAAGGAAGGAAAATAGCCAGTTAACTAAAGATGCCTATGCCATGCATTGTAATGGGTTATTTTGGGATAGATAAGAATATAACTTGAAACCCTAGATTTTGGGGTATAAATATGTAAAGGGATTGGGAGAAAGAGATATGTATGCATATGTGAGTGTGAGAGTGTGCACATGAATGAGAATTGAGACTATGGAAATATCATGAATGTAATAGTCAGTTAGTAGGAAAGAAGATGAATAAAGAAGGAGTTTAGAGAGGATATCATGTCATGTGTTCTTACTTGTCTTTATGCGTTCATGAATGATGATATACTTCGTAGAATGGATTTATCTAATAGATTGGTTATGCTATAATTTTCATGTATGGATGTGATATTTTAGGAAATAATCAAGAACATATATAAGTTAAGATCGAGAAGAATGATTCACGCATCAACCTCCCTTTCCCTTACTATTGTAGAAAACTGGTTCTTGCATCCCCAATAGATACCTCGGGTGAGACTTCATCTGCACAAGAAGGTGATGTCGAAATGGCTGGTGTATTGAGGGTTTTGTTGGTCACAGTCAAACTGAACCTTGGGTCTTATAACCCTTGCAAGGACAAGAAGAAACCAACAAATGGTTCTGTTGCCGAAACTGAGAATTTACGACTAAGGGAATGTTTTGGAGGCCCACTAAGAAAGAAATCATAGATTGGATGGAACAAGACTTCGCACGATAAGAGAACAAGAACCCTTGGATGAGTGACGAGAAATGGATGCAAAATTATGTGTTCACAGATCAACATGAAATTTTCTTTGGTGAATTCCCATAAATTCTAACTGAGTGGCTAGAAAGGTTAGTAGAGAAGACAAGAAGGTTTAGTGCCACAATACCGAATAATTGGACTCTGGAACTGATAAGGAAATTGAATTTGGTAAGTAACCCAACTACTTGAGTAATTGATTTTTGGTTGGATAGTATACTAGGGGGTTATGTTACAAAATTTGTCGTAGATTGCATTCAGTCCTACAATGTTGCATAAATTTGTTTCTTCAAAGGCCCACATGGGAGGTTCTTGAAATCATTGAATACGTGGATAAAAATGATAATATGTGAAAAGAATGTGATTATAATGAAGTCCGAAAGCTAAACGGTCTTTGCACACATAGGGGAGTTGGAGGATAATAGAAGGATCTCTTAAGAAAAAGGGAGGAGGAAATGAAAGAGGAAGGAAGGGACTGAGAATGTAAGAAAGTGGTACACCAGAGGAAGACTACGAATTTGGAGAGTTACACGATGGAAAAAGGTATAAAAGGAAAAATATTGGGGATGGGAGAGAAGAGTCACACAATGAGCCAGAAGTACAAGAACCTTACGCATAAGTTCGAAATGTAGAGATACCATATATAGGAGGCGAAGAAGAGGGGTGCCATTATAGTCCAATAATACAAGAGCTGATAATTCCTACTCAGACAAGATCCTACATTGAATCCATGAGCCCATGTGCATCACCACAATCATAAATAACATTTGAAGACTTGTCAAAAGCCATCATAGTTAGCCAAGGAGAAAAAAACAATACCCGTCTAAATAGTGGAAGTAGTGCGCAGAGTCAAAGTTAGAGAGTACCAACATCACCAAGAGGAGGGAATACATAGACAAACATGGTAGTGATAGAAAACACTCTTAGGATTTCTGAATTCAAGGGAGTAGGTTCAGAGGACCCGAAACAACACTTGTTTTTTTGTGAGGCAGTTTGGGCAGCTAAAAACATACAAGACAAAGAAATGAAGATTGCACAGTTAATGATAACGTTTAGGGGCCACACGCTAGTATTGTATATGAAGTTACAGGGTATTACACCTACCAGACAGGCTAGGAATTTGTCAAAAATAAAGAAAACACTATTAAAGGAGTTCAAAAAGCTGAAGTTAGAATCACAGTATATTACTGAATTGAAGGAGATCAAACAGGTGCAAACATAGTCAGTATGGGATTATGATCATCTCTTTAAGGATGTAATGGGGAGACTAACTTTCCAGATTCCAAATCAATAACATCAATAACAGTTCATTGCAGGATTACTACCCCACATTTGTAGAACATTAATTCAATAGAAGTTTGTGTCGCAAGCCGAAGCAATGGAAATCACGACGAAATTAGAGTCATCGTCGGAAGTTAGCCATATTAACAATTCAACTGGCTAAGCTTACCAAGGGAAGGGAAAAATGAGAACAAATTTGGTGTACCAAGTGCAGAACAAAAGGCCACCACAAGGATGAATGCCCAACATTCATGCAGTACTTGGTAGTAGGAGCACCGAATCCACTACCCGTAGGAAGATACTGCGATATTTGTAAGAAATGGGGACATCATCCCACTAAGTGTCCATTAATATAGAAATATCAGAGTACTCCAAAGAACTTGTTTTGCAATTTTTGCAAATCAGTAGGACATGAATAAAATGAATGTTGTGCATTCGACCTACTAAGGGAGCACACATCGGATATATACAAGATACATGAAGAGAGTACCGATGTATATGGGAGTGGTGCACAGTATAACATTCAGAGAGGTTTCAATCAGGGGAACAAAGAAGATTTTGGCAGAGGCCAAGGTAGAGGGAATTTTGGTCAAGGAGGACAAGGACCGATTATATTTTATAACTGTAATCAACCTGGGCACTTGGCCGAATATTTCCAGAACCCGTGTACCACATGCACATATTGTAGAGCATTAGATCACACAACAGAGGACTATACACAACTAGTTGAAAAATGGCAGGCTAGAGGCAACCCAAATCAAAATCCACATCTAAATCAGAATGTGCAAATGATATTAGTTGAAAAATGTAGTGAAGGACCAAAAATCACAATCGTTACATGTGGAGGAGATCACACAAGAGCTTATATGGCAACTCAAGGAAATCAAACTGAGTAGTGGGTAATAAAGTCAGTGGGGCCTATGCCAACATTCAACCCACAACAGGAAAAAGATACATATCAGAGCACATGAAAGGAAATACTTGAACCACATGGGGAAGTGTCCACATCATCTCTACCTCATCTAGAAGATCCAACGGTACCTGAAAAGTCAAGTGCGCAAGTAAGTACACTAACCGAATTCTTGAAAAGTTGTGTAGAACTGATGAGGGATATAACTACACTTAGTATATTATACAACATGATTGATCATTCCAAAAAAGGAAGGGACAAACCTGTCACACAAAGAATGGTAAACCAGGTACTATGCAAGAAGAGAACCAACAAGGAATTCCAATTTAATGCAAAGATTGGGGAATACGACGTGGATAATGTTATTCTAGACTCAGGATCAGATGTGAATGTATTACCTAAGTAGAGATGGGAGATGATGGGAGTACCCGAATTAATATGGTCCTCGGTCTAGTTAAGGCTCATGAATCAGCATAAGGTAGTCTTGATCGAGCGACTAACCTGTAAACATAGATGGGGTGCGCAACATGGTATATTTTGAAGTTATTGAGATCGTAGACGATAGTCAACCATATCCAAATTTCATGGGAATTGAATGGGCAGTTGATAACCAAGAAATTATTAACTTGAAAAGAAGGGAGATGATATTCAAGGTTAGGGATCTAAATTTTATTGCACCCTTGGATCCATTGGAAGGTAAGAGATATACATAGTCAGTAAGAGTGAATGACATGGACAATTTATATAATCTGACTGTGCGAATGGAGGATGATTTAGAGCCAACAAAAGATGGTGCACTCAGTTGGAGAAGCTTCAGTTCATGCACATCAAATTCATAAGCTGGTCTAGAGAATTGGCAGTAGAGGATTGATGAAGTATCAACTAGAAGATGTTCCCGTATAAATCGATTTTTGCACTGGATTGGCACAAAACTATATGACCCACCCAGGTATGATGGAATAAATGAGATTAATATGTTTATAAAATAATTTGAATTACAAGTACCTGAAAAATAGAGGTTGTTAGCACTAGATGTTGTCTTAAAAGAAACTCTAGCTAGAAGGCGGGCCATGCACAGAAAGAGTATTAAGGACTGGGCACAGTGCAATTGACTCATCTAGATACGATTTAGGCCTGAAGCAAAAGTAAGTGTGCAGAGATACACATGAGAGAGTGACCCAATGGATCACGTGGAAAAATGTAGGGCTTTATGGCACTTAGTATCATAAACATAATGGATGCACTGATTCATACACACGTTGGATACAATCTTGATGAATTGGTATTTAGAATTGGAGACACGTAGAGAGACACCAACATGGGAAGGATTGGTCTAGAGATTCAAAGTCACGTTCACATTTGCACATGAATCTCCCTCCATATAGGCATCCCTATAGGCCATCCAAACAAATATATTCTCGAAGGTAGAATCGGTGGAAGAAGAACCCTTAGCTAGTACGTACAGAGCCAAATTAACGGTCCAGAAGCTATTGAAATGCTATAATGTCACAGAGGAGGCATACGATGAAGGAGATCCCAGGAATTTCCAAGTACCAAAGACATAAGGCACACACGCAATAGAAGGTCCAGAGTTGGCATCTAGTTGATGCCTACTCCTTATGGTGTTGATTGAAAGGAAACCAATGATTGACGTTCTTTGTTGACCCTATGATAATCATTCATGTTATTAAATTCAATTCGAATCTTGGAGGGCTCGAATTGCAATATTGCAAAGTGTGGTGGCCAGGAAAATTCAATTCAAATCTTGGAGGGCTCCAATTGCAAAGTGTGGTGGAGAGGATTAAGAAACTCATAATCAACTAGCCTCTCATTTTGATTGCATCTCCTTTTTTCACATTAGGATAATGTTGAATGGGGAAGTTGACATTTGGTGTGGGTTCTTGTTCTTAGGCTGTGCATGCTTATAAGGTGGTGGAGGGATGGTAGGCACATGTGAGTGAGGCTGCATTTAATTTCAATGATGGTAAGTAGGGATGATAAACTAGAGATGGTATCTTGGGGGGTGCATATGGGATATTCCATGTTGGGGTTCAAATACTTTTTTCATATTCGTGGTCTAGACAAGGGTGAGCTCAGAGGAAGGCGTTGTATTAGTTGAAAATTGGTAGAGAGCTCTTTGTGAATTCATTGTGGAAGTGGTGGGTTCTCTGTGGGAGCACCTTGACATTGTAATGGTTGTGGAGAGAAATGGGAATGTCGCACCCAATTGGGCATTATTAGTTGTGGCTTTTCATAGGTGTCATGAAGCACTTTTTTTTTTTGGAGTCTTTCGCTAGACAAGGGTTCTTGTTTGTTTCTAGTTTTGGAGTTGGACTTAAACATTTAGGTTGGGTTTTTAGATGAGGAAGTCATGTCTTGAGAAAATTCATGGGAAACCAAGTGAATCTTATGGGGGCATGAGGAAATAAGCCAAGAAAATAATAATTCTATCTTGGTTCTTACAACCAAAGCTGAAAAGCTAGAGAAGGTGAGCAACCAGTGTGTCCAATCTTATTCTTAGCTTTAGGGTTTTCTTGGAATCTATTGAGGTCGAGTGTGGTAGGTTGAGGTCCTTGATCTTGGATTAGTGAAGAAAGTAGATAATACATATTTTTCTTCCAAAAATAATGGTAGAAAAAAACTTCATTAAGGGAGGAGTGGCAGACACATAAACATGGTACTAGGACCATATGGAGATCGAGGAAGTAGATAACCAACAATTTGTAGAGGAGCCAGAAGATCATAATAGTGTCAAATAAATTCAAGTATGAATGCTTTTTTGTGTGATTAGCATATTAAAAGAGTTTATAAGGAATGCTACTTGTAAAAATACTTGGGATGTGTTGGCAGCCACAATGACTTTGATATTTAACACGATTGAAAGATATTACACTTTTTCGTAGCTGTCATCACCTCAAATTTGTAAATTTTTTTTTGAGTTTCGAAATGATTGTTGGATTAAATCTTACCTTATTGAATTCTTTATCGCTTTCATTTTCATTAGTTTGATTTTTAATTCATGACTATAAGCATGAATTAAACATAAAACTTGTCTTGGTAGGCCACTTAATCAACCCTTAGACTTCTCGGATATCCGAGAACAACTTCAAGGCACTAGTCTACTCCAAAACCCTTTAGGTGATAATACTACCAATCTTATCGAAACACCTACCCTTGGAGTCGGAGGATCTCGTATCCCACCTTCCCCACTTGGTTCATCTCCATCCTCCTCAAGGGAAGAATCTTCAGACGAAGGAAGTTCTTCATCAGAACCATCTCAAACTTCTACACCACCAACTCCCATGGAAAATCAAAACAATCCTGCCAGACCTTGGCTCGATCAAGATGCCATGGATGTACCCGAACCCCAACACCCATTACCGAAACATCAAGAGAAATGGATGCCCAAATTTGATCTAGAATCAAAGCAGTTTGCTGAGGATCATAGCCAAAAATTTAAGTTGTCCATTAGACTTCAGAGTGTTGAACATGAGGATGTAGTATGCAGATTATTCCCTTATAATTTTGAGGGAAATGCCTTCACATGGTATTTCGATCAACAACCCCAACCATTGTCTCTTGGGACAAGTTCAAAACTTGTTTCTTGGAAAAATTCGGAGATGATAAATCTCTGAAAGTCTTGATTATGGAACTTTCCATCTTAAAAATGAATCCTAAGGAAAAAGTGAAAGATTTTAACCAAATATTTCATACTTTAAAGAATAAAATCCCTGTAGATTCAGTGCCCGCTAAAAGTTTAAACGTTGCATATTATGCTAAAGCCTTGCATAATAATATAGCTGTATGGGTCAAAAGGTCTAAAAAGAACACATTGCTTGAAGCCTTTGAGGAGGCAAGCAAAATTTAAATGGATATTTTTAAGCCTGAAAAATAATTTTAGTAGTGAAGCTAAAACAACTTCATCCTCTAAAAAGAAAATAGAGATCCTTACTAGGCCTCAAACTAAAAATCAACCGGAAACTTTAGACTTAGAAAGCTTGCAGAAAGCTTTCAAAAAATTGTCCAATCAGGTCGTTGAATTGAAAACATCAATCGAGGAGGCATCAAAAATAAAATGAAGTTTTAAACCTCCTTTCAGAAAACCTTTTCCTCCCAATTGGCCAAACCCGACCACTTAAGGTATAAATTTCGAAATTTTATAGTACGCTTTGCAAACCATCTTAGAAGCACATGATAATTCTTCCTCTGTCCCTCCCAAAAATTATGAAGACATAGTTGAGGAAGAAGAACCAGAAGAAGATGAATCATCTCCTACTATCTTTGGTCACTTCTCAGACAATATCTTCCAGAAGCAAAACACAGAACAAACCCCCTTCTGAAGTCGGTAAAAATGTGTTTCCAGAATAGTCAAAGAAAGGTGAAATTAAATAGATCTTAGCATATCCAGTTTTAGAATACGATTTGATTGAAGATCTAAAAAAACCGAGAGCTAATATTTCTATTTTTGAGCTGCTGAAATTTCCCCTTATTTTGCAGAAAATGCTTCAAAATATCGCTGAAAACAGTAAAAACAACGATCCTAGTAACAAGAAATAAACAACAATCGATTTAAATACTACCAAAAAAATCCCAACTAAAACGACATCTGAACTTCCAGATAAAAGGGATTTAGCACGAAAAACTGTAGTAAATGTAGATAAAACTGTTTTAGGGATAGAAGCTAAAAATCTACAGAATTCTGCTGGTAATGCTCAAAAAAATGTCTCGCCTTTTTTGCTAACCTTTGAAATTTTTAATATGAATTTACATAATTGCATGTTCGATTCCGGTGCATCTTCAAAAACGATGCCTCTATCTGTTTGTCAAAAAATTAATGAAGAAGTTAAACCTTCTGATCTCAAGATCATCTAGCTAGATCAAATAAACGCTAAGGTAATTGGTGATCTTAAGAATTTTTTGGTTAGATTATGTTCCAATCCTAAGGTTCATCAGATAATTGAAATTATCGTTGTTGATATCCCTGAAGTTTATGGTTTGTTTTTAAGCAGGGACTGGTCATAACAACTGCATGGTTACTTTGCCACAGATTGGTCTCATTTGTGGCTACATGAAAATGGACAGCCCAACAAAATCATGATAAACAGAGAACACTATCTTAAGCATACCGCGACGGATCTAAATGATGCAAATCAGCCTTTCACTACATCTGCTAATTCATTTGAAATGCAGGGAATGGATACCTTCTTTGGTAATTTCATGACCAAAATTTCTCCTATTATTGATCCTGGGCAGCAATCGGAAGTTATGACTTATACTCAGACATCAGCTTTTCCAAGTAATGACTTATACTCAAACATCAACTTTTCCAAGTATGCCAAGTACTGTTGACGAAGCCCAAATCTGTTCATTGTACTTTGATGGATCCAAATCCAAAGAAGGAGCAGGTGCAGGTTGTGTGCTCATCGATCCTGCCAGTAATAAGACTTTAATTTCTTTCTGGCTAGAGTTTGAGTGCACTAATAATACCGTCAAGTACGAAGCACTTCTACAAGGACTTATGAAATCTTTGGATATGGACGTGTGGACTTTGATGGTAATTGGTGATTCAGAAATTGTGGTTAAGAAGGTAAGAAATGCCATACATTGCTTATCACCACATTTGAAAAGATACAAAACTGAGGTATTTTCAGCATTTAACATAAATTCCATTCCTAGATTAAGTAATTCATAAGCTGATTTATTGGCCAATGTTGCTTCTAAATTATTACCCACTGAAGGTCTTTCCCCTAATGCGTTTTCAATTGAATTATTGTTCAGACCATCGATCCCGAATAACATTACAAATTGGAGAGTATTCGACGATGACCAACAGATTATCAACTTCTTGAATATGGAAGATACCTTCCAAGGTGAAATCATTGATGAAGGAACTCATGATGAAAGCTTCCGAAACTTCACGGTAATATCAGATACTAGATCCCCTGAATCAACATTTGATCTGGTAAACTCTATCCCCAGATCTATTGTAATACTAGAGAAGTTTTATGACTTGCATGATAATTTTAGAGGGACAATTAATTGTAAAACAAATAGTTCTTCTTTGATTTATGAGACGGTTAATTTAGGATCAAAGGATAATCCTCAAAATATTAATATGGGAAATGGATGCTCCGAGCAAGAAAGATCTGCTTTTATAAAGTTATTTAAATAATTTAAAGTCGTTTTTTCTTGGATGTATGATGACTTGAAAACATTTGATCCTAACATTATACAACATATTATCCCTATGAAATCACAGACTTAGCCTTTTCAACAGAAATTGAGGAAGATGCACCCTAAATTGGAACCCACCGTCAAAAGGGAACTAAACAAATTACTGATTGCAAAGATAATTTTCCCAGCCAGGCACATGCAATGCGTGTCTAATCTAGTCCCTGTAAGGAAGAAAAGTGGTGAAATTCGACTTTGTGTCGATTTCCGGAACCTAAGCTGAGCATCTGAAAAAGATAACTACCCTGTTCCTCCAATGGAGAAAATTCTACAACAAGTGTCTAGTTTTGAAAGACTATCGTTACTAGATGGATTTTCGGGATACAACCAGGTCCTCATGTCTCCCTCAGATCAGCTCAAAACCATCTTTCGCACCCCATGGGGCACTTATGCCTACAGGAAAATGCCTTTTGGACTGATAAACGCTGGTGCCCCTTTCCAGAGAGTAATGGACATTGCTTTCCATGGCCTCATTAACCATTCGGTCGTGGTCTACCTTGATTATGTCACCGTATTCTCTAAAAATAAGAAATATCACTTGTCTCACCTCAGGGCCATCCTGGAACAATGTCGCAAGTTCAACATATCCCTCAACCCTAAGAAATCAGTCTTTGTAGTAGATCAAGGTAAACTGCATGGGTTTATAGTGTCTAAGGATGGAATGATTATTGACCCTGAAAGAAACCAAGCTATTGCTAAGCTTCCCCCTCCTTCTTCTAAAAAATCCATGCAGTCCTTTTTGGGCAAGATTAATTTCGCTAGAATATTTGTCCCAAGCTTCTCAGAAATGGTAAGACCATTACAAAATTTAATTAAAAATGATGTTTTATCCCTGTGGGGACCACAAGAAAGTCAAGCCTTTGATTCAATTAGAAAATCTATAATAGAATCCCCTTCCTTGATGAGTCCCAATTTTTCTCAGGATTTCACTCTTTATACCTTTGCTTCTGACCAATCTTATGCTGTTGTGTTAACACAGAAGAATGATGAAAGCAATGAGATACCCATTTCCTTCATGATATCAACTTTCAAAGGAGCAGATCTTAACTACCCAGGAGTAGATCAACAAGAATATGTTGCTTTTAAAGCAGTGAAACACTTTCGGTCATACCTGCTGAAATCCAGAACCAAGGTTATCGTTCCTTACCCAGCTGTAAGAAACCTATTAGTACAAAAAGAACTGGGCGAGAAAAGGGAAAATTGGATGACGTCGTTACAGGAATATGACCTCGAAATAACCCCTACACAGATTTTTAGAGGTCAAGGCCTATGTAAACTAGTGGCTGATTCAGTTGAAGAACTGGGAAGTCAAATCAACAACTTAACTGTAAATCAACATAACGACAAACAAATCAACAATGCACAAGTTATTGTCAATTCTTGGTATGATAACATAAAATTTTATTTGACACATGGATCTGCTCCCTGTAATTTTGATCCTAAAAATAGAAGAGCACTTAGACTAAAATCTACGTCTTTCCAGTTAATCAATGATGTATTATCTCGAAAGAACTTTGATGGTGTTCTTATGCGTTGTTTAGAAAAGGAAGAGTCAGAGAAAGTGCTATCTGAACTTCATGCAGGTGAAGCCGATGGTCACTTCGGTGGAGATACCACTGATCACAAAGTGCTAAGAGTTGGGTACTATTGGCCCACTTTGTTTAAAGACACCCATGCATTGTGTTGTAAATTCATAATCTGCCAAAAGGCTGCAGGACGGGTGAAAAAGTCAACATTCCCTTTGCATCCTGTTACTGTAGATTCTCCTTTTCAACAATGTGGCCTTGAAATCATAGGACCAATTAATCCTTCTTCTTCGCATCAACACAAGTATATCCTTACATAAACATATTATTTTACTAGATGGTTTGAGGATGTACCTTTGAAAGTGGTGAACACAAATCATGTTGTATCTTTCCTAAACTCTCATATCATCGCTCGATTCGACATTCCCGAATGTTTGTTCTTTGATAACGCCTCTTACTTTTCGTCCCTTTTTATGAATGTTTTTTCTTTGGAAAAAGGGATTAAACTGAAGTATTCTACAAGTTACTACCCTCAAGGAAATGGCCTAGCAGAATCAACGAACAAAAATTCAATCAAGATTATTAAAAGGAAAGTTTCAGAAAATCACAAAAATTGGCACAATGCACTGTATAATGCACTTTGGGATGATAGGGTTACCCCAAAAGCCTCTGTTGGTAATTCCCCATTCTTTTTCATCTACAGAAGAGAAACAATTCTCCCTCCACATGTTTTACTTCCCTCACTGGAACTGTCTCAAAAAGTTCAATAAGAGGAGTGCCCTCCTCTAGAAAATCGAATAAACGCCTTATTGAAACTAGAGGAAGTGAGAACACAAGCAAAGAAGAAAATGGATCAACATCAACAAATTGTAAAAAGATGGTTTGATTCAAATTCTTCTTCAGATAGGAATTTTGATGTCGGAGACTTGGTTCTCAAGTGGGACGAAGCTCACGAGGGAAAGGGGGAACACACCAAGTTCCAGAATCTGTGGTTGGGACCATTTGTAATTTCTGAAAAATTGGGCCCCAACTCTTTCCATCTGCATAATTTGGAGGGATATCCAGACACTTTCCCAGTGAATGGCTAGGCTCTCAAAAGGTATTTCACCTAATGATTTCAGATCCACCTTTTGTACATATTATTTTTTTTAATTTTCTTTTCTGTTTTTTATTTTATTTTGGTTCTTTTCGTTTTGCTTGATTTTGATTTATTTTCAAATAGTGATGTCTAAGTCACCATTTCATTTGTGGAAGGGAAATCAGAATTTTTATTCATTAGAAACAACTGACAACTCCTTGAAGCACCAGTGCTGTGAATGCTAAAACTCAGATCAACATAAGTAAGTTTCTATTCAAAACAATGTTCCTGGTTTCCCTCTAAAATTACGAGAAGACACGATTATCATTAATAAAACTCTTAACGTTGTCCATGTTTTAAGGAAAACAACTCGATTATACCTTCCTGTCCTCATGAAGGTTTCTTAATAGAAATCTAAGTGTTCAGATCATTATGAAGGTCGTCAAACGAGAAAATAAGTTGTAAAAGATCATATTTTTGTTTTCAAAATCCGAGATTTTTAGCATCACCCCTCTCTCTTGAATATCATAAACTTTCTCAAATTTATAAACAAATTCTAGAGAGTTGAAAGAACTGCAAGGTGTGAGAAGTGTCTATAAACCCGCCGAGACACTAAACATGTATGCTGGCAGTGGGTAAATGCATGCATGATGCCAAGGCAACTTCGCCAGGGTACTGAACAGGTATGTTGGCAACGAAGCAATGTCGGGTTTAAGAAAATATTCAGGTATGTCCTTTTGAATTGATAAAAAATAAAGATGTTATTTATCATGAATGGGCAACTCTTGGATATGACAAAGGTGTTAGAGTGGGTTAAATGACATCCCTTCCGAGGCTATGGACGTTTGCTAGCACTAGTGGCCCTATCAACAGTATCATCGGTTGCCTAAACACCGGTTTGCTCGTAATCTAGATTTGATACCAGGTTTATTTTTTGACAAAAACACATTTGATGTTAGACTACATTATTTTCTAAGTTTTGATCATGATGCTTGACCTGCTGTCAACTATTTCTTAAAAATTCATTCTTTCTGATTCACCCTAACATGAATTTTCTGGTGATGCAGAGATAATTGCTTCGCCTAGTATGTCGCCATTTTTTGCAGCCACAATGATTTTGATATTTAACACGATCGAAAGAGATTACACTTTTCCATAGATGCCATCACCTCAAATTTGTAAACTTTTTTCTGAGTTTCGAAATGATTTTTGAATTAAAGCTTACCTTATTGAATTCTTTATCGCTTGCATTTTTGTTAGTTTTATTTTTAATTCATGACTGTAAGCATGAATTAAACTTAAAACTTGTCTTGGTTTAATAATTTTGTGCCTTAGAAATATCTTTTAAAAATCCATCCATGTGTAATTGAAATTCAAATCCTATGAATTGGTTGATTAATCCATTATTGATTTTTTTGGTTTTAATATGGTCCTTATGAATTCAATGGTTAGATGGTTCATTCTCGAATTATTTTGATACATGAGCAGCCTTAGTTAATTTTTGATATTCTTTTCATGATTTCAATGGTCGTATCAACATTCATACCAATGAGTACAAACCTGTTGTACTTGTGTTTTTGCCTTACGTTGCTGGCTCAAAACATTAATGAAGCTATTCATTATCTGCATAGGGTTTTGTACTCTGTAGTTTTGGCACTCATCGCGAGATATGGTAAGGAATACAATGAACCCTCTGGTTTTTGTTCTCACTATCTGAGTTATGATAACCCACAGGCTCTGCTATTTTTGGTTCTCCACTCCCCGCTCAGACTTGTTTCTATCGCTTACATGATTGAAACCTAAAACTGTTCCGAGTAATCTCTGTTACATCCTTGTTACAGTGGTCATGGCGCCCGTCATTTTCATAGAGATGAAAGGATGCCAAGCCTTATTATCCCATTATGATGCTATCGATGACCTAAGGGGGCATGGCTAGGATGTATTCCTTAAAACATTTGAGGGTTATAATCTTCAGGTAGAAGAAGCTTTCGCACAAAACTTTGATGTGTTCAGAGCTAATATTGGAGACATACAGTTAGAACTGACATACGATTTCGTCAGCAAAGAAATAGGGCTCCCATCAAAGGGCGAGAGATGATTTAAGAACACCAGGATAGAATAAGTCTCATGGAATTTGTTTATGACCTCCCGAAAAAACAACTATTGTGTAAAAGGTATTCCTATCGCTCTGTTAAAACCTAGATGACATAGTTTATTGTTAATTATGAAGCAATTTGTTACATGCGAAGGTCGATACGGACTAGTCTTTATCCACCATATCCGTTTGCTCATGAATTTCATAGGTTTCGATTTATATATTCCCTTTTACTTATTGATGAGCTTCTATAATATGTCCAAGTGTTACAAACGACAGGGTATCAATTCGAGCCTGTTCCACCATGGATTGGTTAAAATCTTGTTGATGTATCATATGTCGACCATAGGTGACAGTTGGGAGACCTTTTTGATGAGGAATGGCTTGGCCCAGGCTGATCCTACAACAAACCTTCTTTCAACAACAAACCCTAACTTAGACAAGCCACTGGTTGAAAACCATTTTGGTAATTCGATTAATGGACCAGAGTTTACTGATAAAACCCCTTTAGACAAAGGATCACCATGTAGGTTTTCACCTGCAAGATATATAGAACAAGTGATTGATGAATTGAAGGGAAGTGATCCTCATGTGCCTGTGGACGATGCTAATGTTAAGTCTGATGTGAAGAAATTCGGTAAAGGAACAAAGCAACAGTTCAGAGATTGGGTTTCAAGAACAAGAAGGTCGGTCACCTAATCTCGAGAAAACTAAGTAACCAAAAGGATACTCATTTGAGCTCGATCGATCCGATCGAGATCGACGAGGGTTTGGATCCTGAGATAGAGGATTTTCTTGTTCAGGAAGATCCATAAATTCAAGGTTCGAGGAGGGAGGTTATCATTCATATTGAACCATATGATTTCGTGACAAATTTACCACCATGCCTTAAAGGTAAAGAAGGATTCTCGAGTATTAGGGAAGATCTGAAGCAAACAACTGATAAGACTGAAGCCCCCTTAGTCGATTGTGTCCCTCGTCGATCTACCATCTCCCCTATACACTGTGATGTTTGTCTCGATTGGGTTGAGTGCTACTATACTGACGTTCCTCTCTTACAGGCCCGAATTAAAACTTTAATTGCTCATAACAATCTGTTGAAGCAAGAAAATTTTGATCTCAAGGCACATGCAGAGAGGGAGACTAAACGTATCAAGAGAGATGGAAACATAGTCATTAAGAATATGACCAGTGTCAAGGAAATTATAAAATCTGAACTATCTGATCCCTCTTTGGCAGATTTTTAATGGTAAAATATTTTGTTGTGATTTCGTTTTATTTTTTTTATCTAATTCGAAATAAGTAGTTTTGAATTGTGATTTAATTTACTAAAATAAAGATTGACTACAGAATCTTCGATTCTGTAGGCAAGTCTCTTTTGATAAAAATGAGTTATTACATTTTTTTTTTCTAATTTATCAAATTGGTTTGCTATTCTCAGGAAATGGGAGATTCTGCTGCTGATTACTTGGAGGAAATATTTTCAATTATATGCCTAAATGATTAGTAGTTTCTCCTTCCTTATGTTCTATAAAAACTTTGGTTTAATTTTTGAATAAACCAACTCTATTATGAGTGGTTTCCAATCCACTAATTTTGTAATATTACTTGATTTTGGGAGATTCGATTCAACTCTATCCTGTGAGATATGAGTATTTGGATCCTGGATTACTTTAAATATTGTTCACTTTTGTTAGTGAGAGGATCCTTTTTGGAATGAATTTTGGACATGTAATTCTCAAAGACTGTATGGACAAGTTGTTCACACTTCGGCTTTAGACTAGGGTGACATTGTTCCATTTATGTTTTTCCTATTATATTATGGAATATTAACATGTTATACAACTTTAGCCTCATTAGCATGTAATGTTTCATTCTATTCAATGCTTTAAATTTTGTCTATAACTTGCTATTTCATATATTATATCTGTGATCGTTATTTCACTTTAATATCATGATTTATGCTTGATGTTAAGTTGATGTATCATATGAATGTTTCATATGAATGTTTCACATTAAAATTTCTTTTACTATAAACATTTATCATTACACGGTCACTAGATTTATATGTTTATTACTCCGTTCTTATATCCTTGCTCCCAAAAAACACCTTGAGTTTATTCTGGAGATGTTAGCACAAGCCTGTTACATATTTCTCTCACAGGCAAGATAGCTGGAAGTTTGGATTGCATGGGGATATAGACACGGTATGAGACTAATCTCAGGTTAGTGTTATTCACATTCAATTTACGTTATTAGTTTATTAGTGAAATAAGACAATTTAAATTGGCTGTGACTATTATTCTGTTCTTGTTTCAGAGTATGTTTTATTAGTATCTTTAGAGTTCTTAGATTTTAGATTATTAAACGAAAAATATATAAAATATGTGCTTTCTTTATCTACTTCTTTAACAATTGCAAAAACATTGATTTCACAAGACATCCATCAAAACTTGCAATTTGTAAATACCATGTTCATATTTATGTTTATGTTTTAACACTTGTAAATAATTAAATTCATGTGCATAGTATCATAGTTATAGTTTTCGAATAGTTTATTTCTTTTCTTTGTTTAGGACCTTAGTTGGATAATAGAGCCATTAAACCTGTCAGGATAGATCATCCCAAACCGCTTGGTTTAATTAGACAAACCCGGTCCGGATCTATCTTCCCAATTGAGTGTGTGTCACATATGCCCGTCAATAAGATGTTAAGACAATACTTAATTTTTTGTATATAAATGAAAATTTTCAATTTCAATTAGTTTTATGTGTGTGGGGGAAATGAAAAAATGATTCTCCTAATATATTATTAAATTTATTTTTTAAAATTAATTTAAATTGTTTAAATTATTATTTTTTCCACTATAATTATAAATTAAATTGTTGTTAACATGAATCAAAATACAAATTAGTATATATCCGTCTTAATCTTCAATTTATATTTATAGACTTCTATTAGATGATACAACTTCTAAAAGTGAAAATCCTTTCTCAAAAAATTTAATGTTAAAAATATTTGTACTTGTAAATAATTCATCTTTAATAAAGATTTAATGGGGTTGTAATTTGTTATTTTAATTTCCTCATTGTTTATCCTTTTATATTTTTATTAATATAACATATTAAATTGAATTTGCATAATTGTTTTCAATTTTTTTATTTTTAATTATTTAATTAAGCAATTTAATTATTCTACCACTTTTTAACTTAATAAAAACAAAATAATTTATTTTTTTAACAATTATTTACTTAAGTAATTTAATTATTCTACCATTATTTAACTTAATAAAACCAAAATAATATACCATTATTTAACTTAATAAAACCAAAATAATTTTGATATTTTTATTTATACTAAATTTAAATAAAAATATTTTTCTCCGCGGTTTTGAACAGGAATGCTACTTCTCTTCAGTTTTGAACGTGAATGTTACTTCTCTATGGTTTTATGGTTTTGAAATTAATATTTCTCCGCGGTTTGGAACTAGCATAGTAGATCTCTGTGGTTTTGAAATTATATCTCTGTGGTTTTGAACGAGAATAATACTTTTTTTTTTTTTAAGATTATATATCTAGGGTTTTCAACCCAAATAATATTTTGATTTCTAAGATTATATATCTAGGGTTTTGAACAAGAATAATACTTGTTTGTTTATTTATTTTTTAGGAGATATTTTATTTCTAAGATTATATATCTAGGGTTTTGAACGGGAATAATCTTTGTAGTTTTTACCTTTTTTACCCAGAATAATCTCTGTAGTTTCTCTGGACTTCTCTGTTGTCTTTTTTGGCTTCTTCAAAGGGTTGAGCATTTGGACATCTGAAATGAGGTGAGTCACTTTTTACTTTGATTCAATTTTAATTTTAAGTAAAGAGATTTAAATATATTTTATTTATTTTTTTATTTTATGTTTCAGAAGTAAAAGTTGATTTGAGAGATAAAGTCAATCCTTAATAATAATTGTTACATATTTTTTCTCTTCTTTTCAATATGAACACTCCACCACCTATCCCAAAAACTCACCCTAACAAGGGGAGCCCCCCCAAAATCACCCTATAGATCCTTTATGATAATATGGAATCAGTAGAAAAAAAAAGAGAAGAGAGAGATGCCAAAATCCAAATAGAATTAGAAACATTAGAAAAAAGGAGTGAAGAAAGAGACGTAAAACTCAAAATAGAGCTAGA
>JZKD02S1772634.1:551808-582352 GCA_000966675.3 Picea glauca | reverse complement strand
AATGCTTTTCGAGCACAGAAACAAAATTCTAAAGAATCACAAGTAATCACTTACCCTCTTAAGGTCCGATAGACCAATTAGGTCTTAGTGGACGTTAATCATCATCATCATTAAATATAAAATATATTGAAAAATATTTAATTTAATCTTTTTCCCTAATTTTTATTAGACTTAGATAAATATAAATACAACTTCATCCTATAACAATTATTATTTTTTCATTATTAGTTAATCCACATTTTCATTTTACTTTGTGAAATTTAAAATTTTATTCATTATTATGGATATGATGTTTTTACCTGTATACATATTTTGCATATTCTAATTGGTTTTTATATTCATTATTATCTCAAAATATAAAATTTTATTCATTATTATGGATATGATGTTTTTACCTGTATACATATTTTGCATATTCTAATTGGTTTTTATATTCATTATTATCTCAAAATATGGCTAAGAGATTTTGTGTTTTTTTTATTTTTTTTCTCAAGATTCAAGAAAACCTTATATTATGAAATTTAAAATTTTATTCATTATTATGGATATGATGTTTTTACCTGTATACATATTTTGCATATTCTAATTGATTTTTATATTCATTATTATCTCAAAATATGGCTAAGAGATTTTATAATTTTAGCACGAATTATAAGTTGCATATTCTAATTGGTTTTTATATTCATTATTATTTCAAAATAAGGGTAAGGGATTTTATAATTTTAGCAACGAATTATCATACTCATTTAAAAAAAAATCAATATCAGGGTTTCATAATAAAAATTCAATATTAGGACGAATTATCAGTTGCATATTCTAAGTTGCATATTCTAATTGGTTTTTATATTTAATAAGGGTAAGGAATTTTATAATTTTAGCAACGAATTATCATACTCATTAAAAAAAAAATCAATATCAGGGTTTCATAATAAAAATTCAATATTAGGATTTAGGATTGTAGTATATTTATATGTTGAAATTTAGTGATTTTAGTATATTTATATGTAGTTTCCATAATGTTTGTATTATATTTGTATGAGTAATTAAATTAAGTTTGTATTATTTTTGTATGAGTAATTGAATTAATATAAATTTATTATTTTTGTATGAGTAATTAAATTAATATAAATTTATTTTAGTTATAAATCTATTAAGTATAGAAATGGATTAAAAATTTAGGTTAAAGGTTTTATGAAATAATGATTTTTTTCGGGGATATTTACTCAAAATTTAAGAAATTGTTGGATTCTTAGATTTGAGTGATTATTTCTGTATAATCCTAGTGCTCCGAGGAAAAAAAAAAAATATTTAGTAGAACAACTAAAAATATTTAGTAGAACAACTAGCCAACGCCTTAAAAAATCACTAATATGTAAATTTATTGATTTTTAAAAGATCCTAAGTTAAGATAAATTTGCATTAATGTGATTGGTGTCATGTATCTCATCATTAATAGTGTGAGTTATTAAAAACAATGAAATATAATTGCATCAATCTCCTCTTCTTCTAATAATTAATATGATTTAGATTTTATAATATTATTTTTATATACATACAAACTCTTGAATGAGTATTATTTAACTAACATTAGATTTACTATTATTATATTTTTATTTTTGTATAATATTTTAGATTAGGTTAACATATTAACATCATCTTTATAAACAGGAAGAAGAGAATGTTAAAATCTCTTCAATTTTGAGTTGTAAAATGAAATTCTCTTCTCTTGATACAATAAAACATTGCAACTTACCATCTCTTGATACAATAAAACATTGCAACTTACCATAACATAAAGTTTGTGATTTTTAAGGCAAAGAGAAGCATAGTTTATATCCAATCTTCAAAATCTATATAAAACATTGCAACTTACCATCTCTTGATACAATAAAACATTGCAACTTACCATAACATGAAGTTTGTAATTTTTAAGGCAAAGAGAAGCATAGTTTATATCCAATCTTCAAAATCTATATGAAGGACCAAAGCCTAATGTTCCTAAATATTTTTTAAAATATAATACTAAATACTTTGTATTTAGGTCATTATCGTTTTATTAACTTTAAATGATTTTTTTTGTTCATCCTCAATTTCTTTTTATACAAATTTAACTAGTCTCAAAGTGTTTTTCTATTCACATCAACATTGATTTCAATTTAACATTATTTTTTTTAAGTTTATATTGTTTGGAATCAATTTAACATTATTTTTTTAAGTTTATATTGTTTGAAAAATAGTTTTGATGATTCAAATTTCTAAAAATAAAATTTATTTATATAATAAATAAAATTTTTTTTTTATTAAAATTTTTATTATCATTTCATTTTTTAAAAACCTCATATAAATGTAAAATATTGTATTATTAATTTTTTTTTTCAATAATTAAAACATGCATCATAATATGGAGATAGAACCTATAATTATTATACAATCATGACTTAAAATTTCATAGACAATATATTTTTAAAAAGTATTTAAAAAAAATATTTAGTTTATTTTTATGGTTGTAAACCTATAATTTACATTTATATAAAATAATAGAAATAGATAAAAGTTTAAAATGAATTTCTTTTATCTCAATCTTAAATTAAATTTAATGTTCTTTCAAAAATCATGATAAGTTTTCTAACCATTACACTATAATTTAAGCATATTTTCCAACCATTACACTATAATTTAAGCATATTAAATTTAATGTTCTTTCAAAGATCATGATAAGTTTTCTAACCAGTACATTATAATTAAAGCTTAAATGATAATTAAATAATTTTCTAAATATTTATAATAAATAGTTTTTTCAAACATCTTATTTTTTAATGATGTATTAATTTCTAATTTAAAAAAAAAGTTAACTTAAAATCATGCAACCATTTTAGATTTATCTTAATTCTGGATCTACCAAGTAAAGATACAGATCAAATCTCTTAAGTTGCAAATATTTTTTAGAGTTCAAAACTCAAGGAAATGTTTTCATCTTGATCCCTCTTAGCATTTGAATATTAGGAATTAAGATGGATCTATGATACTTATCGTTATGGGTAATTACGTCCAAATTTTAAATGATCATTATTATGTATATAAATATTTTAGATGAATTTAATTCTTTGAAATTTACTGAGTATCATCTATAACCTAGAGAATACCTAGAGATTACTAACAACCAGTGTAGATGCATCTTTATCGTTATGGGTAATTACGTCCAAACTTTAAATGATCATCATTATGTATATATATGTGTTTTAGATGAATTTAATTATTTGAAATTTACTAAGTATCATCTGTAATCTAGAGAATAATGCCAACACCAATCTTAACTCATGATCTATCATGTGTTGAGAGGGATCAAATCTCTAGACTGTAAAAATTTTCTCATGTTTTTTCAATATAAAAAAAGTTTTCACCTTGAGAGACATGATCCCTCCCACCACATGACAGATCCACCTTTATTTTACTTTCAATTACCGTACATCTCTCTATATAGTGTTGATATGCAATTATTTTATTTAAGATGGACATTGAAATATTTAATTTATGGTCCACATGGAAATGTTTTTTTATAATTGACATTTTTTTAAATGTCATGTGTCAACTCCATGTTTTGAACATAAGGAATTACACATCTCCCTCATATTAAGTTGTTGAAAGTACCTTTGGACGACTCCTGACAAAGAGGACCTCACTGAGTATGCACAATCAAATCTACAAACAAAGCTGCTAATAGTGAACACATCTAAAAAAATTAAAAACACACTTAGAAATATTGAAAACACAAATGTAATATCCCCCGATAGAGCCCCAATTGTAATTGTGAATTGTAAACATATTGGATATGCTAGCGAGCCGAGTTATAATAAGCTAGGTGGCTTGTGTGGTGATTAGGCCAAAGAGCCTAGATGCAAAGGGCAGTGAGCCTACTATATATTGTATATGTGTAAATGCTCACATATTTAATATAATTACATCATTGTGTGTAGACCGATCATGAAGAAGAGTTATGGGGGACTAAGCACCAGTATATAGGGAAAGGGAGGGGGATAAGTATTTGGGCCTAGGGGCTAAGCTAGGGGGATTACCTCTAAAGGAATAATATTTTAATATTAATTTCTGAAGGCTAAGGTGGACGTGATATGATTTTATCCTAAGTTTCTGGAAAAAAGGAACAAATGCTAAATGTAGTGCATGTAGCTCTAGGAAGACATGTGTCGACATGGGTGCATGTAGTTAAAGATGAAGAAGTCAGTCATGTTGGGGGTTCGCTCTCCCATTCTTCCATCCTCCGCCTGAGTTTGCTGGCCGTCGTCTGTCTGAACCCGTTTTGCCTATGCATCAACCTCTGCGTTTTGTTTACTCGTCACGCACCCTGAAATTAGTGAAAATCGAGGGACTGATTCGTGTCTCCTGTGAAGTCCGAGCACCCTGTAATTGTATGAACGGTGTTGTGTCATAATTGTTGGTTGTTGCAGCCACATAGTTCCTTGACTGAGTGTGGCTTGCTACCATCGGTTGTTTCTTACCGAGCCTTGATATGTCTTAGTGTTTGATTGTTACCGTTTTGGGTGTCCATGTTTGTTTTCCCTGTTGCTGTTGTTGTCACCCATACTTGGCTGTAGTTGAGTCGAAGATTGGTTGAAGAGGCAGGTTTTCAGGTCTGTGAGCAACTCTCCCAGGGGAGTGAGGTTGGGAAGTGATTTCTCCTGGAAGGGAGTCCTATAGCAGCTACAATACTCTGAGACTTCTAGTCTAGCCTGCTGCTGAAGCCCGAGGTAAGGGAGGTGTACTAGCCGATGGACTTGTATCAGTGAAGGTGTACCTTCCCAGGGTGGAGAAGGAGTGTAGGGAATGAGAGTCTGTGGGTTGTGGGTGTAAGTGGCTCCTGGGATAAAAGATCCTTCCTGTGTTTTGTGCAACTTCCTTGTTATCCTTGCCAAGCCTAGAATTCCCTTGCCCGGTGGAGTTTATTCCTAGCTCGAAAGTGACCCACTGCTGAGCGCGATAAGTAGTGTGGTCTAATGTAACACCCCGTTTCCCCCAATTTGTAATTAATCATAAAATAGGAATTACCATGCTAAGGCATGAAGATAATGTAAATGTATTATTGCTTGAGTTGCCAATAACTGACTGTGGGGGTGAAGCCTTGAAAGTACTGGCCATGATATCACTAGAGGATATAAATCAGTTAATGAAGAAAGGACTGGTGGTTGAACAATCAACCACCCCCATGAATGGAAACATGGGCTGTCATCCCAAAGTATCGCAGGGACCTGCAGACATGAGCTTCCTTTTGACAAAAGGAACAAGATAGGTCAGAAAACCTTCCAAGGTAAGAGGGATACACATGGGAGAGGAGACACTAGGACAAAAGAGTGTAAGCTTGCAAGGGAGATGCACGACGCTCTCTAGGGAATGATGAACAAAAGGATGCGAGTTTGATGCTGAGAGAGCATCGGATAAACCTCGCCGAGGCCATAACAGAGAGAAAGCTCTGAGTTATAGAGGACATGACCCAAACAGAAGCAAAAACGGAGGAAGAACCCTCAAGAAGTGTGAGATTTCCCTGATGATATCATGGCTTGGCACGGGGGTGGCCATAGTGATAAGAATGAATGCCTCTGTGCCTATGGTCAGGTGGAAGGACGAACACCCACAGTCAGTTGGTTGGTAACAACCTGTAATAGATAAGTATTTTCCTACCCTGTTTTATTTAGCTTCGAGGTTTCAACTATTCAGAAAATAGAAGCGAAGACTTTCCCAAAGTCGTGCAAGGTAAATCACCGATTCAATCAGGGTCGTTGGTCAGCGGATGACCTAAACCGCAGATCCGGTGTAATCGGATCTTCGGTAGTCGGAGGTTTAGAAGTCAACGAACAGAGTTTTGAGAACTCGCATGTCACAAAATCCCGACATCCAACCTGAGTCGTTTGATCGAGACAGGTGGTGGATCGTTGATCTGATGCATACACATTTCATGGATTTGAAATCGGGAGTTAGGAGGTGAAGACTCCGCCAGAATCCCGAAAGGTGGAAAGCCGGGATTTGATCAGGACCGTTGATTGGCAGAGAGATTTGGACCATGGGATCCAGGTTGCTAGACCCTCGTGGATCAGAAGTTTGGGAAATGGTGGAGCGTTGTCCACGGATTCAATGAAACATGAGATCCCGACGCATGTCTAGGAGTTGACCCCAGGTTCCGAGCGAAGTTTCATGCGGATAAAAGCGCTGAGAAAACCTTAGCCTCAGTCTTTCGGGTTCTCAGATTTCGAGGATCGAGGGACCAGAGTTCCTTACAATAGGAATCTTGAAATTGTGAAATGCAAAGCACCTTTTAGTTCGGATCGTGGTCACCGCCGGTGGTCGCGTGAAGAGGAGGTGTGAGCTAGTATGATGAATACTTAGTCACGTGTGTATGCTTGATTTTATGGGTTTAAATCATTATGAAGCTTCTTTATATGAAGCCTGATATCGATACCAGTTAGATACGAATGATATCAAGTGTGTGACAGATGCACATGTATGATGTAAGAGTATAAGTATACTAGAGGCCCAATATGATTTCCCTGATCAGTGAAATGTGAGGCAAGCATTGCACTTGCCAAGATTGAGTGAATACTATGAATGCATAGCTGGCTCCATTATGGGGAGTCATGAAAGTTCTGTTCCATATAATAGCCTGAGGGGAATGTATTCCATCTCCTCAGGAAATACTAATATAATTAGATAAAAAGTAAACGAGCAAAGATGCTCTCTCGTCATAATAAGAGACAAATGATTATTTCCTTTGAGCATCACATGAGAAGGATTGTGAACGATCCTGAGTTGACTGATATTAATAGTAAAGATGCATGTGGGATGTAAAATATACCTATGGCAACTGCACACAAGCTTACGATTATGAGTATAGCTAAGTACATCGTGGATGTAAGTTAGAAAAAACCTAGAACATGTGTGGATGCATAATCTGGAATGCATGTCAGAAATGTATGTCCATGTCCCTTAAAGAATGCTTATTAACAAGCTGAAGCTAATTCGAACTTGAGACCATCACATATAGTGATGGATGTACAATAAGGAAGTTGCATGCTAAAGGAGTTCCCTGTGAAGAAACTATGTAAGGACTCTATCAAAAGAACAGAGTCACAACCCTAATAATTGTTGAAGGTTGGACAATGGGCTGCAAAGCCTGTCTATATATAAGAATCCTGGATTACTTTTTTAAAGTATCTTGTAATTAATAGAAGACTAACAACTGAATTTGACCATTCTAATAACCGAATGGCAATGTGCAGGATGCACAGGTTCATGGTCCACTATGAACAAAAAGTTTGTTGTTAAAGCATTTTGTTGTATTCCAAAAAAAAAAAAAAAGGGAAAGGGTGAGACCTAACCAAAGCTGCTTAGGAAAAAAGAAAAAAGACAAAAAAAAAAAGAAAAATGAATAAGTAAAAGGGGGAGAAAAGGAGGAACACTTTCCTCACCCTAAGAATCCTAAATTGTTTAACAGAGCTGTAGGATTAAAAGAACTGTCGTGGAAACCAGTATAGTTGCTAAAAGGAAAGTAAACCCCCTGAGTATGATTAAATGAATAAATGAGTACGTTTAACTTCTTAGTCTTGGTTGAGGCCATGATTAAGAAAAGGCAGTGAGACCATTAGATAAAACTCGACTGGGTTGAAAATCCCCAGGTGATGTAGAAAGAATTTGAAGAAGGGGAGAGCCCTCAATTCTTTCCTTGCTGTGTATTATGTTTTCTATGGGATGAGAAAGTTAGTACATTGATGAACGAAAATGTTTTGACACCATAGTGATGATGGTTGTAATACTGTGAAAACGATTGAGAACTATTGTTTTGCACTCATGAAAACATTAAGGATAGTGTGATGAAGTACATACAGATATGCCGGGACATGTCTGAAAATATTATATTAATTTAAATGCTATGGTACTTGCATTTTAATTTACATGACGACTAATGTGCCTATGATGTATGTCATGTGTAGAAAGAAATAAGTTTGGAACTGTTGAGAAAGACAGTTGCCAATAATGAACAACCTCAAGAAGAGGGTGACCATGGGAAGGCTGCGGTCAAAAGATTGTCGACAGGACTATGAAAATCCCTCTAAAGCATTGTTGATGAGGTAGAGATCAGAAAGAGAGTGCTAGAAGCCAAGAACCAGTATAAATATATCCGTGCCTATGTGGCACAAGGTATGAAGGGATTTGGTAAGAACCCCTTCTGAAATATGTTATTGTCTTAGTGTTATGCATAAAATTGAAAGGCAGTTGTATGCCTTGGATACCCAAGTAAGGTATGACTCAGGAAGGAGAACTTGAATGATGAAGGTATGAACCTTTGGTAGTAAACACTGTTTGTAACCCTTGGAAGAATTCATGAATTGATATGTCATGAATTCATTGACAATCAAGGAATGCGTAAAGGCATTCATGTGAAATTTTTGAGTTCATGTGTACTGATTTGGGATCGTGATCGGCCTATAGCAGGCAGTATGGTCCTGCTGTAAGAATGAAAGAAAACGAATAAACCATATGTGGAAAAGGTTGGTTAAATTCCAACACCCCATGGCCAAGAACCTGTCATAAAGTGTGACAAAATTGAAATCAATGAAAGAGTGAATTGGGTATGAATGTGGCCATGAATATTGACACATTTGTTAAAACCCTTTGAAATGTTGAATTATGTTTTGAAAAGTTTGGTATGTTGAGATGAGACTAACAGTTTGTTTGGCTGTGGAAAGAATGAATTGCAGGAAGCAAAGGGTCATGGATACGACAACGAGGTAAGACCATAGGAAAGACCATAGGAAAGACCAATTGCATGCTGAGCCAAACTGCAAGGAATGGTATTTCATTTTGAGAAAGTGAATTTGATTGTTAGTATGCACAATTATGAAATTGTTGTGATGAAGTTGAAAAGGTGCGATAAAAATGTATGTGCATGAGAACTAACAATTTGATTAGCTGAGGAATGATTGCAGGAAGAAAGAGTCTTGGATATGGCAATGTTGTAAGCCCATAAGGAAGACCGATTTCTTGCTGAGCTAAAATGTTTGGGAAGGAAAGTCCCATAATTATGAATATGGTTCCTATGCGGAAAAAATATGAAAAAAAATTGTGGAATGGGAAATTTGTAGGGGACAAATTTGCAATAAAATTCTGAATTTAAAATTTATGACGATGTCTCATGAATTTTTGTATGCCTATGATACAGGTGAAAGGAAAATATCTACGAAGAGTGCAGAAATGAGAGAATGAGCTCTCAGGTTCGAGGAAGAACTATGGAAAGGGGTATGTTCTGATCGCAGGAAATCGAGACTGACTCGAGAGAAGGAGAGTAACCTTCGTCCCTATATATTTCTGTTCCAGGAGAAGGAGAGTAACCTTTGTCCTTAACTTTCATTGAGTCGGAAGGCTATAGGAAATAGAGACTGAGTCAGGAGAAGGAGAGTAACCTTCATCCTTAACTTTTGTTGAGCCAGAAGGCTGTCAAGATGAAAATCATGAGAAATGGATACTACTGAGTCATGAGAACCCCGTGATAAGCCAACATCACCTGAAATATATTGTATTGAGGTAAAACAAGCCGGAGGGACACCTTGACAAAGAAAGTCTTAGGGACACCTCGACTATAAGAATCAATAGAGTCTCTGGAATTCTTTCTGTGCAAAAATAAATAAATAAAAAAAATAAAAATAAAAACTCGGTAGGGCAAGATGGATCACCCGAGGGACTGTGTAGTAGTGAAGGGGATGCCTGAGATTGGGCTTGGAGGGTGAGTGACTGCAAGGAATATGAAACCTTGGTAGTTATTGTAAACCATTTATTGGGATTATGCACCCAATGGGTATGTCAAGGAAAGCGATGAGCCTGGATGACAAAACAACCATGTGGATACAAATCCACAAGCTGCATAGATAATTATTGTTCTAAGATTATGAAAATTTTCCTAGAAATTTTTATGCAATGTTTCCGCATAAGACTATGATTAACATGCTTATTGTCCAAGAATTATTAAAAGCAGGCGGCCAAGACTAAAGGCCTAAGAAAGGACCTGACCGAGAAAGAGAGATCAAGATTTATGAAACAGTTGAATAAGAAAGGCATGACATGTGTTTTTGAGAAAGAACACCGAGGATGGTGTTCCTTTAAGGGGGAGGGAATTGTAACATCCTGTTTCCCCCAATTTGTAATTAATCATAAAATAGGAATTACCATGCTAAGGCATGAAGACAATGTAAATGTATTATTGATTGAGTTGCCAATAACTGACTGTGGGGGTGAAACCTTGAAAGTACTGGCCATGATATCACTAGAGGAGAGAAATCAGTTAATGAAGAAAGGACTGGTGGTTGAACAATCAACCACCCCCATGAATGGAAACATGGGCTGTCATCCTGAAGTATCGCAGGGACCTGCAGACCTAAGCTTCCTTCTGACAGAAGGAACATGATAGGTCGACAAACCTTCCAAGGTAAGAGGAATACACACGGGAGAGGAGACAATGGGACAAAAGAGCGTAAGCTCGCGAAGGAGATGCGCAGAGCTCTCCAACGAATGATGAATAGAAGGATGTGAGTTTGATGCTGAGTGAGAATCAGATAAACCTCATCGAGGCCATAACATAGAGAAATCTCTGAGTTACAGAGGACAAGACCCAAACAGAAGCGGAAATGGAGGAAGAACCCTCGAGAAGTGTGAGAGTTCCCTGGTGATATCATGGCTTGGCACGAGGGTGGCCATAGTGATAAGAATGAATGCCTCAGTGCCTATGGTCAGGTGGAAGGATGAACACCCACAGTCAGTTGGTTGGCAACAACTTGTAATAGATAAGTATTTTCCTACCCTGTGTAATTTAGCTGTAACTAGGCATGAATTGGTTATACTGTGTATGTTTCAGGAATTGTGCTTGATTTTCTGAATGAATATACTGTGTCCCTTTCCTTACTGCTTGGTTGTATAATTAGGCTAGTAAGAAATTACATGGTTAGAAGATGTTTTACACTCGTAAATACTTGTGTCTTGTGGTGGAATAAGCCAGAGTCACGAACTGTGAGTTTATCGACCATTAGGAATAGTCTCATGTACGCAGGTTTACTCTCTTAGTCGCTCTAAGTCCCTTGGAGGATGAAGTTTGTTAAGATCAGGAGAGGTAGTGCAGACATACACCGACTCTTGGCAAGGCAAACAGAAACCTAGAATCCCTAAATTCCTAGACTTGATGAAGAAGCGCAATAGTTGTGTCGAAGATCCCTTTAGGTGTTTTAGTCAAGGAGAAAGAGCACGAAGCTATTAAGTTCCTTCATATATGACAAATATTAGGAAGGATAACAAGAATTTCAAGTAAATAAAGGGAGTATCCCTTCGTTTGGAAGATGAATGAACAAGATCATTTCAGAGGATCTGAGGTCTATCACGACCGTCAGATCTAATGAACTTGTAAGGAGGTTAACAACGAGATTGTTGAATGCTCAAAGTTTAGGAGGAATAAGAGCCGTCGATCAAGAGAAACGATCGACCGTTGATTTCTTCCAACAGGAAGAAAGGGATTCAAAACATCGGTTACCAGGAGTCTGGAGAACAGGGGGAAGCTGGCACCAAAGGAAAATTTCGAAACGAGAGACTAGGAGAAAAGACAGAGGGAAAAGATATGATCTAGACCGTCAGATCTAGCACCGAGGATTGATAGCCATCGAATATGAGAGAAGGTGTGTGAGTTTAAACCTCATATAAGAAAGAGAGAGAGACCCGTTAAAGTCCCGAGAACAGATCTGGACCGTCCATTTGTAGAGGACACATGGCGAGTGCTAGGCATTTTGCTGAATTGTTGTTGAAAGAAGTCAATGGGAGGAGTTCTTAGAACTCACAAGTCGTGAAATCACGACTTAATCCTAGTCAATTGATTTAAGAGAGATCACAACCATTATATGATGGGGCTTGTGGGCTGTTGATCTAACTTAGATCTGGATTGTTGATTTAATTCACCGGGGATTTGGACACCGGGAAATTTGAGGGAGGACTTCCCCAAAATCACGAAAGGAGTGTCTCCGAAAGAATCATGGATGTCCATTTTGGAGAATACGTGGCAGAGATCCAGAATCCACTGTAGTTTGTTCATCGGGGAAATAGGAGTGAAGACCCCGCCAAAATCCCAAAATATAGAATGTCGGGGGTTTGATCCAGGCCGTTGATCAAGTTGAAGATCTGGACCGTAGATCCAGATGGTATCGGGCTTTTGGGTTTCGGGGATTTGAAAGGGAAAGGCGGAAGAACTGCATCGTGATTCTCCGAATTGAGAAACTTGAAGTACTTGGAGGAGTATCCCTAGGCCACATGATAGGGTCACATGAAGAAGGCTTAAGGGAGGGAGCCAAGAATCTTAGCCCTATTTCGGGTTTCGAGGATTGAAGGAACAAGGGTTCCTTGCAACAGGAATCTCAAAAATTGAGTTCCGGTAGCGCCATTTGGTGTTAGCGTGTGGTCATGAAGGTGGTCGCATGGAGTAGGGAAAAAGGGGAGCCAAAGAGCTCATTAACCCCATTTCAGGTTTCGACGTTTCAAAGGACAGGGAGCCGGGGAGAGCTCGCACAAAGGAATTCCAAAACGTGAAAGCCGGGAGCGCCTTTTGGTAAGGCCTATGGTCATAACCATCTATCACATGGAGGAGGACAAGGGAATATCTAGCTTGCGCTAGGCCCCCATAGGAATTCAGGGATTCTATCCCTAAAAAAAAAAGGGGGCGAAAAATTTATTTTGCTATAGTGGGTGTGTGACATCTAAGGCTGGGAGGTTCGTGGAAGGTCTACACGGAGTTGGTGGTGTTACCCCAGCTGAAAATATAAGTATCATTTCTGTGCTTAATTTATATGTTAAGCATGTTTGTGATGCTTGAATGTTATCATCTATTCCGTTGCGTATACAAATTACTGTTAGTTCCATTGATTCTGTATGGTAGCAATAATTCTGTGTTTATTGTGATTAAGTGTTTTAAATTTGTTAAAATGCATATATATTATATAAGTGTATATTCTGTGTGGTAGCATTACCTGGTCTCTGGAGGGTCGAGGATGTTACAATTAATTTGGTATCAGAGCTAAGTGAAGTGTCCGAGTAGTGGTGTTTCCCAGGCCGGTTAGGGACTGGGGACTTTACAATTTGGTATTAGAGCCAAGGTTTTCAACACTGAGCTTGGATGGGCCATGTTAGTGGAAATTGAAGAAAAAATTTCGGAAAGAATTGTTGTTGAAGTAGACAAAATTTGAGTTCAGAGCCAAGGTTTCAACGCCGAACTTGGATGGGCTGGATAAGTGGTCTTTGGACCCAAGGTTTCAAGTGGAAATTATGTCTGAAGGAACCAATTTCGAACCTCAGAACGTTCCTGAGTGCCAAGAGGTTACTTTGGCCATGTTACAAAGCTCATGAGGGGTAGCGGTATTATAAAACCATGACAGACGTGGTATTTGGCCACATGAGAGAGATCAAAACATTGGTGGTGTTGGGATCGTAGAATCTATTCGGAAGGAAGGGAAATCCTTTACGACTGTCATATTTGGAGAAGGTGCATGATGCAGGAGCATCTCTCCATGCCAACCAGTCAACCACGTCAGCGCACACTCATTCATGTGCTGAAAAGGAGGCGCAGCCTCATTTTGAATTTGTATTGAATGTAATTTAATGTGCTTAGGCTKTTGAKCCAGGAAAGCCATGCCTTTGCRCAGGCATTAGATAGGATCGRCCTTTATTATAGATYGGCTGAGATCTAGTTCTGAATAGCAGACTAGACAGCCATTGATTGTAAATTAATTAGGGTAGGTAAATCCTGGAGGGAAGCGCTGAGAGCACCTCAGGTAAAAGAGATCTGAGATCTCATTTTTAGAGATAGAATGGTTGAGTTGAAGAGCCAAGGAGAGCTCAAGAACACCATTGTAAAAATTCAGGCATTTGCCATTATTTAATACAAACATCATTTTTCCTGCACATGTTCTGTCACTATATGCATGTCTGTGAGTGTTTATTATATGCTATATGTGTGTGTTGTTATCATGCCATTACAGGGAGTTTGTTTGATTTCAGGTTTGAGAGGTCTTTGAGGTTTCATGCCCTGAGGGCGTGACAGAGTGTTGAGACTCTGAATACCAGTGCACAGGAGGATGCACTTCTGAACTCATGAGGAGTCAGACGGAGACGTGCTGAGACACAGACTGAAGTCAACAACTCAGGAAGAAGACCTTTGAGGTTGCTGAACACCTCAAGAGGCAAGGCCGTGTAGTTGAGACACAGTTGCTAACAGAATCACTGTGGATTCTGTGAGAATCTCTGCCAAGTGGGCATTGAGTGCATGTACAGTAGTGCACATAGAGAAAGAACTCTGCTACGAGTTCTTAAGGAAATACCAGAATTACTGGGGATCCTGAGGGGCTCTGCCAGGAGGGCATTGAGTAGGTGCAAAAGGTGCATAGGAACCCAGAACTACTGAATGTTCTGTGGAAGAAGAGACTCCGCCAAGAGGGCGTTGAGGAAGGTTGTAGGCAGATACAAGGTGAAGGGAACTCTTTGAGTTCTGAAGCTGAAGGAAGCATCCACTGAGGGATCTTTCACTGGAGTACTGGATACCCAGAAGACTCAACGAGAAGGTCGCTTGAGTAGAAGGATAGCAAGAGGCATCCATATTCTCCATCAGAGGGAGAAGGGAGACAAAATTTCCCCAAGGGGTCTGAGTATTCACTGAAGCTCAGGAGAGATAGCACCGTGTGTGTGTAGAGACTCTGCAGGAGCACAAGAGTCAAGGAATCCATTGAGGGTTCAAGGGACATAAGTTCAGGAAGGGCAGCGCTTTTACGCGTATCAGCGAGACTCAAGTTGAGGGTTCGCAGAGGAGAAGAAACGCAAAGGCCCAAGCCTTTGAGACGAAGAATTATTGCAAGTCTGGGAGGAAAGCACAGGAATCTCAAGAGGGATAGTTCCTTCTTGTTACAGTGGGAACATACCCAGGAGGAGCTCGAACCGAGAGAATCTTTTGAGCGGGAGAATTCTCCGAGGCGGAGAATCAACGGACCGGATAAGCGGAGGAGAATCACGAAATCCCGAGGATCGTTGGATCATGGAGAAGCTGCGCGGGTGTTAAACTGGAGGCGCAGGAGGAACCAAGAGCCGTCGTGTATCGGCATATCGAGCTTCGGCATTTGACGAAGCAAGAGTCTCATACTCTTTGGAATCGCGAATAGCGATTTCCCGAATCAACTAGAGCCGTCGATCGTCAGGAGGACAGGTGGCGCAAGATCCCATCATATCGGGATTTCGGCATTCGACGTTTGGCGATGCAAGAGTTGCATGCACGTCGGAATCGCGAGTAGCGATTTCCCGAATCAACTGGAGTCGTTGATCAGGACAGGGACACGTGGCGTGAGATCCCTGCGGATCGGGATTCGGCATTCGGCATTTGCAAAGGCAAGAGGTTTATACCTTTTGAAATCRCGAYCGGYGATTTCYCGATTTAACGGGAACCGTTGATCTGGATAAGGACAAGTGTCGCGCGATCCCGAGAAGTCGGACTTCGGGGTTTCGGCGTTCGGCGTTTCGGGGTTTTTGACCACGAAGAAACTTGTATCGTGGATCCGCGATCCGCGAAGTCCTGAAGAGGACGTGGCAGTGTGGGACCCCAGGCACGAGTGGAGGACAGGTGGCATCGGAGTTCGAGGTTCGGGAATTCGTGGTACATGTGAACCGCGACATCGGATGTTCCGATTTCCCGATAGGGAAATCCCCAAAAGGAACGGGAGTGTTGACTCGTTGACCATCGACATTCAGGGTTCGGGGATTTGATTTGTACGAGAACGTGCACGCAGGGTTCGCGATAGCGCGAACGTCGAATTCCCGATAAGCGAAGGGGAGATCGCATGAAGTATACTGTGGGTAACTCCCGAGGGGAGTTGGAAGAGTCATTTGATTCTTCGGGCCGAGTTTAGAGAAGGTCCTGGCGAGAGCAGGGTCCGATCGTGAGGGATGCGGACTTTGCGTCAGTGCAGGAGGGTTATCCTGGAATCCTTTCAGAGTTTGGAAATCAGGAGAAGTGGGATGCGCTGATGTACAAACTTCCGAAGCTCGAAGCTCCGAAGTCCCGAGGAGAGATCTACACCGTAGATCTGAGGAGAAGAGCTTGACCATTAGATCAAGCAGAAGAGCAGATCGTGACTTTGGAATTCATCAATCGGGAGAATTGGGATTAGTTGATGCACAAAATTTTGAAACCCGAAGTTCCAAAGAAAAAGAGAAAACCCTAATTTCAGATTTTGGAAGTCGGGAGAACTAATGTATGATGAGGAGAGAACTTTCGAAGTCTGAAGTTCTGAAGTGAAAGAGTAGATGTGGTGGGAATAGATGACGTCACCAGGGGGACATGGAACTTCCTAAACATGCCACATGCCACCACTTTAGTTGGTGACAACTGTACTATGTGGGGGCCACAGGTTAAAGAAGTTCGGAAGTTCAGAAATCGGGAAAATGGAAGGAAGCAAATGCAAAAACTTTCGAATTCTAAAACTCTGGAGTAACGTGGCATGATGAAGTCACTTGGATTGACGTGGACACGTGGGTTGTGTGCCATGTGTTAGTGGGTTTCAAACCCATGGAATATTGAATTGGCATTTGGAACGTGATGTGTGTCACCCATCTGATTGGGCCACATGTCAACCGCTAGTATTCTGCCATGTGATATTCCGTATGAGAAGGGTTAGTGGGGCCTGAGGTTACGTAACGTAGTTAAAGGTCAGAGGACCCACAATGGCGTTGATCAGGATACATCAAGATCGATGGCCAGAAGGCACTGCCGGGACCCAAGTTCCCCGAGACTTAATTTGCCAAGGCGGTCCCACAATCCAAACCACGGTTTTACCGAGGGGTTATGTGGACTTTCCTAGACATGCCACGTGCTTCCGCCCAAGATGGTGACATCTGTACTATGTGGACCCGGGGGTAAGAAGTTCAAAATTTCAGAATTCAAAAGATTGTAAGGAAGCGGGTGTGAAAAATTCCAAAGCTCGAAGTTCCGAAGCTCCGAAGTTCCACAGTGGGTATCAACCGTTAGATGTCGAGTAGTTGTGGACCATCGATCCACCTTACTTCGCGAGTTCATTAATTCATAACTCCGAGAGTCTGTTGAGAGGTACTTTGAAGACTTCTGAAACCTGAGGTCTCGAGTAAGAACTTATGGATTTAGCACTTGGTCACATCCGTGGTCCCATGAGAACTAAGGGCTTAAGGAAAACGGGGGATAGTGCTCGAAAACTGTGTTAAAGAAGGGAAAAGGGTTAGGAAGGAAGTAGGTGGTTTTTGTTTGGTTCGAACCGCATCAAAAGAATAATGAAGACCTGGGAATTTTATGATAGGGTCCAACAAATATATAAGATCCATTAGCTCAGAGAAAGGAGATCATTGCACAAGAAGTGCATCAGAGAAGAAGCACAAGTTTTAAAGGATCATAGATTTCTTCTCAAGGCTCAGAATTGAGCAAGGAAGCTGTGATTGGGAAGGTATCGAAAAGAGGATTCCAGATGTAATGGTTACATTAAAACATAAAAAGTGCTAGATATGTTTTCAGATAGAATAAATAAGGAATAAGGAGAGGGAAAATTCTTTATTCTACATCTGATATTTTTCAGAAGTCATTGGATCAGATGTTGGGTTCGATAAGCGGCATGGAAACCCCAAATTGAATTCTTGTTTGGGAAAGAAAATCCAGGTGACAATCTTTGCACATCAAATGTGAATGCTAGGTAGAGAATAGAGTAGAGAGGATTGTATGAACATAGAAGCTATCATTGTTGGAGACCTTGTACTGAAGCACTTGAATCAATATAAGAATGCTTTGATCCAATTTTATGGTGTATTATGTTTGTTGTATGTACCAATTGAATGGTATGTTTACAGTTTGTCTGTAGTCTCTATTATGCATGTGTTATCTTATGCTAAATGAATGTGATTTCATGTTGAACATATGAGTCTGTGAGAAGTGTATAAGTTTCAATTCTTTCTCTTCCTGAGAATTCCTGCAAGGGTGCAATGAAAAGTCGCAAGGAGTGCGTCAGCAGATTTTGGGTTTACCTCAGAAAGATCAAGAGAGATACTGTGAAATTTATACCAACATAAGTGTAAGGGTATCATAGAGTTGTGCAAGGTGTGCACAGGCCAAGTTAAGTCTTAGACTTATCCAACCCAAGGGAAGGAGGTTGAATAACTTCTATTGCGAGGAGTGCACATAGTTAGAGTTGTAGATAGCTAGGGGTTATCGTGAAGGCTGCAAGGAGTGCGAGCATGATTCTTGAGAATCCTTGAGTTGCAGTGAGAATCAAGCTCAGGAAGGATAGAGTTTTCAAGTGTTCAAAGGAAAGACGAGGGGCAAAGTCACCTCATGGAAAACAAGTTCAGAAGGGTTGACGCAGAGTTGGAGAGAAGAAACTTATCAAGAATATCAACAGACATTAGAGATCCCTGGAGGAGAGAGGTGATGATAGTCGTGCTCCGTTACATCTAGTGGATTCATGAGGAAGATAAGAGTCGAGAGTCATTTAACACTTCAAAGCTCAAGAGTAATAGTTTGGGCCGTTGGTCTGAAAGAAGATATGACCATTGATCTCCTTCGTTGGGGAGAAGGTTTCAGGTATCAGAAGGAGGGAGGTGAGTAGTATTCTGACATCGCAAAGTGTGAAGTCCTGAAGCACGTGGGAGTTGGACCCCAGGTCATAGCTGGAGGTCACATCGTCGAAGGTCAAAGGAATGGAGATAGAACTCACTAGGATCTCCGTTCAGAGTTTGGGGATCAAGAGAGTAGGGTTTGACTCATAGCAGAACACCTGAAGTATGAAATCACGAAGTGACTTTTGGATAGGTGTGTGGTCATAGCCGATGGTCACGTAGAGGAAGCTTGCACCCATCGTTAGTTCTCACATGTGAGGTTTCGCACAAGGACCCATGGATTTGTTTCGTGGGAATTCTAGTGGGGACCCGAAGAGCTTCTCCAACTCTGAGAGTTTGAAGATCCATTGACCAAATTGTCAGCAAACCTCGTTGAGGTGGGGGCACTGCGTCAAAAAGTGATCAGGACAAAAGTAGTCATGTATAGTGACTACAATGAGATCGCAAGAAGACTCAGGAATCCGGGAAGAATTGAAGACTTATGGGATAGAAAAGGAAAAGTTTTATAGGGAGAAAGAAGTTGCTGCAATTTCTGTGGCAGCAAGTATGTTATGGCTTGTTGGGTCAGCTAGAGGAAAGAATGCTTGCATGTTTGCAAGTGTTGTTGGTGATGTTGTTGCATAAGGAGAGAAGCAACATAGAGATGAAGTGTTGGTTATAAGTTTGATAAAGGAATCATGAAATCTTCTACTGCCATTAGACATTCAGGTAGTATAAAATTTATTAATGGCAGTCATGCATGTATGAGTTTGTTATTACTCTTTTTGCATAATTGCTGAAAGGAAATTTAGGTCAGAATTTCCTCAGCTAGAGTTATTTTATAAAATCACATGATTATATTATTGAATGCATACCACTGGATGTGTTAAAGGTTGGAGGCCTGTATTAATTCAAATCTTTTTAGCTTCTGAATGCACACACTGACATAGTAGAATGTCATGTTAATTTGGTTATGGGGTGATTACCAAAGAATTGAAAGATAAGAACTTGTTATAGGAACAAATGTCAGTAAGCTAGTCATGTATGAGACTAGGACATGGTTGGATATGGCAAGGTACATATATGGAAAGGTTATGAGCCACAAAGGTACTAAAACATTCCTACCTTTAAATAAAACTTGGATTGCAACCTTTTTGCTAACACTAATGAACACCACATAATTATATTATTGGTGTAGTGTTCGGGTCGAAAAGGAAGGCATCCACTTAATTGGGAAGAAAATAGGAAGTGTGTGGAGAATGTGTCAACACATTGGCCAGAATTCCAACTTATGGATGGTGAGATACAGAACTAAGATAAAGAGAATTATGTAATTCATTGCAAGGTGCATTAAATACGTATTCATTGAGAATTGCACTCGTACATAGTAAGTGATATAATTGTTTAATAAATGCAATGGTTGAATATGTTTTGTAAGTACGTGCATATATATTATTGCATGGAAATAATTGTTACTAACAATTGGAATGTGGTTAAATCATGAAGTTGAGGAAATTTCAGGAAGGTGTTAGACATTGCAACATGAAATTTGCAAGTCAAGTAGTCACATGAGCATTGACTACATGAAATTTTCTTGTTCAGAAAAAGAAGTAATGAATTTATAGATATTACTGTGAACATGCATATGCATAGTGTTAGCACTGATAGTCACCCTCAGATTGTGGGAGGATAAGCCCTGTACCCATTAGAGTTTTTGGTGGATGTTGGTTTTATATGAGTGGAGGTCAATGGGAAAAACTCAATATACGAATGATGTTCAACACAAAACTAGACAAGAAATGCATAGGGAAGTGAGGGCCACAACTAACTTTAGTCAGTGAATTGAGTTTAAGTGTGAGCAAAGGGAAGACTTAGTGAGAAAGGTGAACAAGACTGCTATGAGCATCAAGCTTTCAAGAAACTTGGAGAAGAAAAACTCATACTCAAGATCTCTCTTAAGCTCAAGCTTCAGACACTGAAATATGTCCAAATGACACAGTCACACCATCACAATGATCAAACTTACATCACCATGCAGCTACAACAAATCGACTGAATCCTCCATGCCCGAACCATTCAGTGTAAGAGGGGAAAATATCACAAGGAAGTTGACTAAAACTGGTCACGATACCGTTGCAATCAAACCTACATTACAACAACATAACAACCTTCGATTGGATCCCCCATGCCCGAGTGTTTTAGTACAATTTTTACAAAGAAATGAAAAGAGGCTGACTTCTATTAATTTGAAAGTATTAAATCCGATACATAACCAGAGAATAGTTCTGACATCAAAATATTATAAAATAGGGAGCTCTGCTCAACCATTTGACGACCTTAACAAAATATCAAAACTACTTATTTATACTCAGTACAATTCACCACTACCAGGAGTGTGATCTGATCACTAGAATCAAATCTTTGCATCGACGACTTCTTCTATTAGGCTGAACATGCATCCCTCTGTCAGACACGAGCTCATATCAACATGGGATTTGTAGGAAAATCTGCCCACAGGGGTACCACGGGCTGATGGTTCAGTCCCCACGACCGAGCCTTCCATGCCTTCCATTTATGGATTGAGCCGAGGTTTCAACCACTAAACCTACCTTCCATTAACTGCCTTTCCTCGAATATTGAAAACGACTTAATTCTCAGGGACACGACCACGTGGTGCTCTTAGATAGGACACTGTATGAGCACATGATTGCAGGGCCACTCAAAGTGGTTTGGGCTCAGATTTCTTTTGGGCCCGCAATCCATCTCCTTTCACCACACAGCACATTCTCCATACCATGGTTTCCATTGCAGGACCACTTAAGAAAATTATCAGCCGAGGACGTTGTGTCCCCGCAATAGACTGTGGTTGCTGATCTGCTCATGATCTGAGATCTTTGGCACTGAACAATAACACCTCCTGGAGGATAATATGATGTGGAGGCATGACATCACCATGCTAATGTGTCACAGATGGAGAGGTGACAAATGTCACTCAAAAAAAGGCTAGAGGCATGTTTGAGAATGCTGGAAAAAAGTGCCACGTGTCAGCGCTAAGAAAATTCCATGTGTCTTGGCGCTCTAGGGCTTGGGTGCTAGCTCGTTTTCCTTTGGATCCCTATTTAAACATGACCTGGGGCCATGAACTCATGCTTATCCCATATGCAATTTTGGGATTTTTCTTTTCGGGAGTCTTCACTTCACTTGATTCCAAATATACCGATGCTCGAACTTGCAAAATGGCCTATCCAGATCTATGGTCGAACTTGTTTTGAATTTGACAGCCATGATTTTCTTCCTCAAAAATCCCAGTCACCAGCCGCTCAATAGGTGCTTGCCCTTATTTATGGCCCTACTTTCCATTTGACCACGGGATATGATCATGGGCCCAACTCTTAGGCGCTTCACGATTTAGTACATCAAATACTTGCGCCGTGCTCCATGCTAAAACCCATGATTCATGAAACCACGATTTCTCAGATCTGGTGCCATGCGTCCCTGCTGGATCGAACGACCCACGCTAATTTTGGGTTTCGGGAGTCCGAACCTTCCGAAAGAATGCAAGTTGTCGATCGACTCACCTGATGGATCTCCGCCATTGAAAGATTAAAACTACCTTCTACTTGTGTTTCAAGCTTGAAATGGACTATTAGGAAAACTGCGCTTTGTGTTCATGGCTGCGACCTGCATAAACAAAGACTTGGACGACTGGCTGAGGGCTCAGGAAAACATAAGGATCAGTGACAGATGCAAAGAGGAATTGATCAACCTTAGAGAAAACGTAAAATCTTAGGGCCAAGACTTCTCAGGTAATACAACAAGGAAAAACATGTCGTTCAAATGAATAAGGGAAAACAGAGAAAAAATTACAAGTCGAAGGGAAACAAAACTTGAGATTTGGTCTGCGAAAGGGAGAAAGATAGGGTAAAATTGCAGAATTAGGTAGAAACCACAAACCCATAAGAATCTAACAAGTTCATGTGATAACATTTGGCTCCACAGGGGATGGCATGCTCCCTGGGAGCTACCAAGAACACACAGTTCTAGTGCCTTAGTTGTTGGGATATGGAGTCTATCTCAAAACTTTCGCTGAAGAAAATGAGGATATATGTACACTACTCTACTAAAAATGAAAAGAAACACGTGGGTTCCAGAAGGAGCTTATTTATGTACACTCCTAGATTAACTAATTTTTACAAAGTGCTAGGTGAAAGTGGACTTCCATGAGAGCCATTCAAGTAACCTCCTAAATGAAAACTTATTTACTCTATCACTGATAAAAAAAAGATAATGAATCTGTGACAACAAATCGATTACATTTTTCAGTTCTCTTCCTAGTGCTGAAGGCAAGATAAATTTTGGAGGATTCAATACCTAGAAAAAATGCCACTCCATGTACTTCCCTACAGGGTCATCAAATAAGTGACAAAACCTACTGGGTAGGTAACATAAAACATGCTCTGTCTTACAACTGCTCACCTTTGGCTGAATGTATGTGGAAAGCATAAGTGAGTGAAAGGCTGATGCAGGTTGCTGATCCACTTTTTATTTGTCTACTCCGATAACATTTGCTGGATGAGGGAAAGGAATCTCTTTGTGTATATCAGTGATTGGATGCTTCTCTTTAACATGCTGTTGAATGTCATATGTGGACCCAGGATGGCTGATTTCCACATCAGAATCTGATTCATAGCCATCATACATAGGTTGTATGCTTCCCAAGTCAACAAAATGTGATGTAGGGATCTTCTCTTCTTCATCTGAATACTCATCAAAGATAGGTGAGCGAACAACTCTTTTATTTTTCACAGGAAAATGAGAAACCTCTAGATTCTTCTCTTCAATCCCAGGTGAAAATACATAATGGGGAACCTCTTAAAGGAAAAGAAAAGAATCCTCCTCCACAACCATCTCTTCTTTTAAATCCGAGACAACAGGTGTACCAGGGGCATAATATAATGCATCTATGGATATGAAATCATCAACGCTATCATCAATAATATCTGAAAGGCCTTCTTCTTGGGAAATAGAAAGAGAAAAGTTTTCATCCACAACTGCAAAATACTCGCTTTTGTCCTTACTTTCTCTTTTAATCAGATATTCACCAGACTCATCACACAAGAAATACTCTATCATCTGTTGGATGTAGAATGCAAACTTCTTACAACAGTCACCCAAAATAAGATGAGACAAGTAACTCTTCTCATAATATGCATTGAAAGCATCATGAAAATCCTTCAAAGAATGGATACTAGCACCAGGGAGTGATTTACAATATTCACGAGCATCTCCCTCCAAAGAAAATTTGAACATCTTGATCAAGACATCCTCGTGAAAAAAGTCATGCTCAATCATGCATCTATGAAAATTGAATAAGTGATTACCGAGATCGTCATGCTTGCTTCCTCTAAATATCGGAAAATAATCATCCTATTCATTTCTATTCGGCACTGGATGTGGATAACCAGATATGGCTGAGAAATTGAAATGGGAAAAACTCTGAGATAAGATAGCCGAGAGATGTGTCTCCTCCTTTTCTCCTTCATGGATCTCCCAAGGATCAGTTTCACAATCACTATAAACAGGAACCATGGAAAAGATCTAATCTTCTTCGTCTTCGTTGGGATATCCATCAAAAGTTGTTTGTTCTTGGTCAGTATCTGACATCACTTCCTCATCATAAGAAAGGCTACCAAGAACATTTGTTTCAAGGACCGGAATATCTTCTACATTTTCTTCATAAGAGCAACAAGAAAAATCTGCATCCAATCCCTCCATTCTTGTAGAAAAAGATTTTACCAGCTCCATCAACTCCTCCGAGTTATATCCTCCATTCTCACAGCTTTCACAAGAACGAGCTATGTCCTGAACACCATCTCTATATTCCTCACAGCAGCTATGACAAATTAACTCAGAGGAATAAATTTTTTGACAATGTCTATTGAAAGCTGCATGAAATTCTCCCAGGGAGGAGATGCTGGTAGGGGGTAAGGAGTGATACCACTGACGAGCATCTCCTGCTAATGAGAACATGAACATCTTCATTAATACATCTTCATGATGTATCTCCCACTGATGCATGAGTTCATGAAACTCATGGAGATGCTGAGAATGGTTTTCCTCTTTATGCTATCTAAATATGGGAAAATAATCTCCCCATTCATTTGGAGTAGGGACAACATTAGGAAAACCAAGAACAACAGAAAAATTAAAATGAGCAAACCTTCGAGCCAAGATTATTTCCATTTCGAACTAGTGGAGTCACCAATCGATCCTTTAATCATGGAGGCACTAGGTGAATGATATGCAAAATGAGTGTGTCTGGTCTTTTTTCATCATCAAAGACCATATCTGATCACTATGTCCCAGGGGGCTCCAGGTGTAGCCAGAGTCATTCACACTGAAACAGTGGATTCTAGACAGTGGAGTCTCCATAGTGGAGTCACCAAGTGCAAATGCAATCTTCAATGGTTCTGATATCTGATGCACCTTTAGAATCAGAAGCTCATTGTCGTTCTACCCAAGGAAAAGTCTTCAATTCGTTCCCCGACAACGACGCCAAGAAAATTATCATTGATAGTCACCCTCATATTGCAGAAGGGTGAGCCCAGTACCCATCATAGTTTTTGGTGGATGTTTGGTTTATATGAGTGGAGGTCAATGGAAAAATCTCAATATATGAATGATGTTCAACACAGAACTAGAAAAGAAATGTAGAGGGAAGTGAGGGCCACAACTAAATTCACTCAGTGAATTGAGTTTAAGTGTGAGAAGAGGGAAGACTTAGTGAGAAAGGTGAACAAGACTTATATGAGCATCAGGATTTCAAGCAGCTTGGAGAAGAAAAAATCAGACTCAAGATCACTCTTAAGCTCAAGCTTCAGACACTAAAATATGTCCAAACGACACAATCACAACAACACAATGATCAAACCTACATCACCATGTAGCTACAACAACTCTAATGGATCCTCCATGCCCAATCCATTCAGTGTAAGAGGGGAAGAGATCACAAGGAAGCTGACTAAAACTGACCACGATACTGCTACAATCAAACCTACATTACAACAAAATAACAACCCTCAACTATATCCTCCATGCCTGAGTGTTTTATTACAGTTTTTACAAAGAGATGAAAAGAGGACGACTTCTATTAATTTGAAAGACTCAAATCTGATACATAACCAGAGAACAATTATGGCATCAAAACATTACAAAATATGGAGCTCTGCTCAACCATTTGACGACCTTAACAAAATATTAAAACTACTTATTTATACTCAGAAGAATTCACCACTACCAGGAGTGTGATCTGATCACTACAATCAAAGCTTTGCATTGATGAATTCTTCTGTTAGACTGAACATGCATCCCCTCTGTCAGACATGAGCTCAGATCGACATGGGATTTGTAGGAAAATATGCCCATAGGGGTACCACGAGATGATGGTTCAATCCTCACGGCTGGGCTTTCCATGCCTTCCATTTATGGATTGAGCTGAGGTTTCAACCACCAAACCTACCTTCCATTAACTGCCTTTCCTCGGATATTGAACGAGACTTAATGCTTAGGGGCATGGCCACATGGTGCTCTCGGATAGGACACTGTATGAGCATGTGATTGCGGGGTTGCTCACAGTGGTTTGGGCTCAGACCGCTTTTGGGCCCACAATCCATCTCCTTTCTCCACACATCACATTTTACATACCATGGTTTCCATTGCAGGACCACTTAAAAAAATTATCGGTCGAGCACATTGCGTCCACGCAATAGATTGTGGTCGTTGATCTGGTCACGATTTGAGATCTTTGGCGCTGAACAATAACACCTCCCAGAGGATGATGTGTCATAGACAAAGAGGTGACATATGTCACTCAAAAAAATGCTAGAGGCATGCCTGAGAATGCTTGAAAAAAGTGCCACGTGTCAACGCTAAGAGGATGCCATGCGTCTTGGCGCTCTAGGGCTCAGGTGCTAGCTCCTTTTCCTTTGGCTCATTTTTTAAATGTGACCTGTGGCCATCACCTCATGCTTATCCCATATGAAATTTTTGGATTTCACGTTTTAGGAGTCTTCATTCCACTTGACTCCAAATATCCTGATGCTCGAACTTGCGAAATGGCCTATCCAGATCTACGGTCGGACTTGTTTTGAATTTGACGGCCACGATTTGCTTTCTCAAAAACCCCAGTCACCAACCACTCAATAGGTGCTTTCCCTTCTTTATGGCCCTGCTTTCCATATGACCATGGGCTATGATCACATGCCCAACTCCCGGGCGCTTCACGATTTCTCACTTCGCATACTTGAGTCGTGATCTATGCTAAAACCCCAGATTCGTGAAACCACGATTTCTCAGATCCGGTACCACGCGTCCCTACTGGATCAGACAACCCACACTAATTTCAGGTTTCGGGAGTCCGAAACTTCCTAAATAATGCAAGACGTCGATCGATTCGCTTGATGGATATTCGCCGTTGAAATATTAAAATTGCCTTCTGCTTGTGTTTCATGCCCGAAATGGACTGTTAGAAAAATTGTGCTTTGTGTTCATGGCTGCGGCCCACATAAAAAAAGACTTGGATGAATAGCCGAGGGCTCGAGAAAATAGAAGGATCAATGACAGAGGCAAAGAGGAAGTGATCAACCTTAGAGAAAACAAAAAATCTTAGGTCCGAGACTTCTTAGGTAAGACAACAAGGAAAAACAGGTCATTCAAACGAACAAGGGAAAACAAAGAAAAACATACAAGTCGAAGGGAAAAAAAAAGTTGAGATTTGGTCTGCGAAAGGGAGAAAGACAGGGTAAAATTACAGAATTAGGTAGAAACCACAAACCCACAAGACTCTGACAAGTTCATGTGATAACACATAGAATGACGAGTCATTCTTTTTTATTAAATTATTTGGTAATTGTGCTTGAATTGCTAGATGCAAACAATTCTAAGTTCACTGCATATGGTTTTGTACATATTGCAATTGAATTATGATGTACAGGAAATACTGAAAATTGTTGGAAGTATGCAAGATGAAGCCTTGAAACAAAATGGTATGCAGTTTGGTGCTTGAGGAAAACACCAAGGAAGGTTTCAATCCTAATATGGTAACAACTAAGAAGAATTATGAAATGGAATTTCATGTTTTGGGGAAAAAGTTGAATTCCTTTTTTAATTAAGTTGGAGTTCCTATATGAATTATTTTATGTTCTCTCATGATAACTGCATGTGAGTGATGCAGATGATATGATGTTGATTAAAGTTAGAATGTTGACTACAAAGAGTAGCTCAAGAAGATGTTGATTGGAGACCTCTGAGGGCAGTTGGAACTCCTCGAGCCATGGTGCTTTGAAACTTTCGATCTGGCATGTTGTTGAAGCCCAAGGAAAGGGAGGTGTAGTAGCCGATGGACTGTGTGACAGTGAAGGTGTACACTCCTGGGGTGGGACATGTATGTGGTGAATGAGAGACCATTGGTTGGAGTGATGATGAGGTTTGGTACCTTGGTCTATACCATGTTGATGTGGAAGGTATTCTCAATCAAAAGATAAGTATCAATTCTCTATTCATTGTATGTTGTGTATCTTGTATACAGGTTATAAGGTTATTAGAATTTCCTGTATATACATATATATACATTGCGTATATGTTCTAATGTTTATTTCGAATGAATAGGTGTAAGAGTAGAGTGTTTATGTCTATGGAGCCATATCCCTACTAAGAGTTATCAACAGTGATATCTAAGGCTGGGTGGAACATCATGGATCTACAACCATTTGGTGTTTTCAATGAGGTTTAATTGAAGCATGTGACAAGGAACAATAAGTTGAATGATTTCCTAAAGCAAATCTATGGAATAGAGAAATTGAGTTTCAATTGCAGTATGGACACCAGAATTGGTGCTCGAAAATAGAGAACCGGGTGGATAATGGGCTTCCAATAGCTAAATCTTGGAGCTTTTCGAAGAATTTTTGAATTGTATTTGTAAAAAAAAATACAAGTTTCACTGAGGGCAGTGCAAAAATAAGGGGAGGGGATTGTAATGTCCCTCGGTAAAGCCCCAATTGTAATTATGAATTGTAAACATATTGGATAGGATGGAGAGATGAGTTATAATAAGCTAGGAGGCTTATGTGGTGATTAGGCCAGAGAGCCTAGATGCAAAGGCCAGTGAGCCTACTATTGTGTATGTGTAAATGCTCATATATTTAATATATCACATCATTGCATGTAGACCAACCACGAAGAAGAGTTATGGGGGAATAAGCTCCAGTAGATAGGGCAAGGGAGGAGGATAATATTTGGGCCTAGGGTCTAAGCTAGGGGGATTACCTCTAAAGGAATAATATTTTAATATTAATTCCTGAAGGCTAAGGTGGACATGATATGTTTTTATCCTAAGTTCCTGGAAAAGGGGAACATATGCTAAATGTAGTGCATACAGCTCCATGAAGATGGGTGTCGACCTGGGCACATGTAGTTAAAGTTGAAGAAGTAAGCCGTGTTGGGGGTTTGCTCTCCCATTCTTCCATCCTCCACCTGAGTTTGTTGTTCGTAGTCTGTCTGAACCCATTTTGCCTCTACATTGACCTCTGCATTTTGATTCCTGGTCACGCACCCTGAAACCAGTGAAAATCGAGGGACTGATTCGTGTCTCCTGTGAAGTCCAAGCACCCTGTAATTGTCTGAGTGATGTTGTGTCATAACTGTTGGCTGTTGCGGCCATGCAGGTCCTTGAATGAGTGTAGCTTGCTATCGTTGGTTGTTTCTTACTGAGCCTTGATATGTATTAGTGTTTGACTATTACCATTTTGGGTGTCCATGCCCATTTTCCCTGTTGCTGTTGCTGTCACCCATACCTGGTTGTAGCTGAGTCGAATATTGGTTGAAGAGGTAGGTTGTCAGGCCTGTGAGCAACTCTCCCAGGTGAGAGAGGTTTCTAGGAAGTGAGTTCTCCTGGAAGTGAGTTTTGTAGAAGCTACAATACTCTGAGACTTCTGGTCCAGCCTGTTGTTGAAGCCCAAGGTAAGGGAGGTGTAATAGTCGATGGAATTGTATTAGTGAAGGTGTAACCTCCTGGGGTGGAGTAGGCGTGTGGGGAATAAGGGTCTGTGGGTTGTGGGTGTAAGTGGCTCCTGGGATAAAAGATTCTTCCTGTGTTTTGTGTAACTTCCTTGTTATCCTTGCCAAGCTTAGAATTCCCTTGCTTGATGGAGTTTAGCCCCAGCTCGGGGGTGACCCACTGTTGAGCGTGATGAGAAGTGTGGTCCAAAACTGGGAGGTTCATGGAAGGTCTGCATGCAGTTGGTGGTGTTACCCCAGTTGAGAAAATAAGTATCATTTATGTGCTTAATTTATATGTTATGCATGTTTGTGATGCTTGAATGTTATCATGTATTCCGTTGCGTATACAAATTACTGTTAGTTCCATTGATTCTGTATGGTAGCAGCAATTCTGTGTTTATTGTGATTAAGTTTTTTAAATTCATTCAACAACATATATATTATATAAGTGTATATTCCGCGTGGTAGCATTACCCGGTCTTTGGAGGGTCAGGGATGTTACAATTAATTTGGTATCAGAGCTAAGTGAAGCGTTTGAGAAGTGGCGTTTCCCAGGTCGGTTGGTGGTTGGGGATGTTACAACAAACATAAAAATTAAGAAAGGATTTAAAAAGGTAAGACCAACAATTATATTAATTGACAAATTCTAGATATTACATTTTCTAGGCCTCCATGGAATTCAATTGCAATTTCATCAAACTTTAGAATTTTACAATCTTTTTAAAGGTCTTAATGTGCATTCAAAAACTAGAAATATAATTAAGTTCTCAAACCCTCATTTTCATTTACAAAATATATGTCCATTAGTTTC
>JZKD02S1772634.1:540055-551758 GCA_000966675.3 Picea glauca | reverse complement strand
TTATTTGTTATCTTCTAAACTACCTAAATCTTTTTATTCTTCTCTCTTCTTTTCCTTCTCCTTATTCTCTTTTCTATCTTTTTTTGCTTCTCTAGTTTTTCTCTTCTTCATTTTTCTCTTCCTCTACATCTTCCTCATTCTTCAATTAGAAAACATATTGCACAAATAAAACACTCATGATATTATTATTGCATATATAAACCCAAATACGATACACTTATATAAGTGTTGTCACATCCAACTTATTGCAAATTTAGATAGAGAGGTTGAGAGAATATCTCAACAATCTTCAACAAAAACAAACAGATTCTAATGTAAACATTAATTCTAACACCCTCCCTTAATGCTTACATCACGAAGAACAATAATAAAATTAAATAAACAGATTTTACAAAAACAATTTTCGAACTTTGACCATGGTCTAGTCTGGTCTTCATTAGCCCCTCTATCCACTTCTTAAATCTCGTAGACTACTCTCCTTCTCCACCATTCATTTTGAGCTGCCACTTCATACATTGAATATACAATTGCTTATGACCATCGATGATGTATTTGTGATGACTGATGATTCTTGACATACTTACATCTGTCAAAGTCCATAGATTGATGTATTTGATAGAAAAACAATCTAGATACTGAATCATTCTATTGGCATGCTCCCATTTTTCGAAGTACATAACACGTTGTATTCAGAAAATATATAGGAGATAAGTCTATGTAATGAATGTATTCAACAATCAATCTTACAAAGTGACCTATTTCACAGAAGCTTACAAACACATAAGGATCACAACTACACAGTTGTTCTTAGGTTACCGAATTCTCCAAGAACCACAAGCTGTAAGAGACTGTAGGCATAATCAAACCAATGATGTGTTCTTTTGGCATCACATAAATTAAGAACCATCAACTTTCTACTCCAATAAAATAAAATAAAAACGATTGTCCCCATAAGTATTTTTTTTCACAGGCATATAAGATTCCACTCTTGCAAGTTATTATGTTGATGAACCTTCTATATTTTTGAGCTTCTGAAGGATCCCAGAGACGAAAGATCGTAGAGAAACAACATCGTATTAGACCTGAATAACATCTCAAGAAGCGCATAGATATCTGAGCAATGAAATGATGCTCTATTTGTTTAATGCAGAGGAAATTTCTTTCGACATGACATGCAATTTCATCTCCATATTGCCCAGGTGTTTCTCTACAGGATGTTCTCTGCACGCAGGAAAATAGTCGACTCAAAAAAAGCAATAATGATTCTTCCTTCAAGTCGTGTAAATCCTCCACACATGCCAACACCATGAATTCGTATTTAGGTAAAGTTACGATAACACACATCTTGTATGCCTCCGCGCACAATGTCCCATAGACCACCCGATGATGGTGAACTTACCTAGCTTGCAAATCGATGAATGAAATGAAGTTCAACCTTTTGAGGGGAATCGAACATGCTCCTTAATTGACATACGAGGTCATTGTTGAATTGGAGGAGGGTTCACTTTTATCCAGGAGCTGTGCCAAACAGATCTGGGGATCTGGTGGTCTTCTTCTTTCCCTACAGAAAATCCTCGAACAAGAGGCAATGAGAAGTGATCCTCTCACAAAACACACACAAAATAAATACAAAACATAGACAACTCAACACAATATACTCTCCTACATATATACAAATGATTAAAATTGTGGAATTTCCATGATCATAGACCCTCTCATGAGAGAGTCAAGGATGTACCAGCTTTGATACCAGCTTAGAAAACATATTGGCTATTATATACCAACTTAGAAAACATATTTCACTCATAAAACACTTAGGCTATTATTATTGCATATACAAACCCAAATACAATACAATTATATAAGTGTTGTGAGATCCAACTTATTCCAAACTTAAAAAGAGAGGTTGAGAGAATATCTCAACAATCTCCAAAAAAACTCAAACAAATACTAATGTAAACATTAATTCTAACATCTCCAACTTCTTATTCTTTTATTTTCGTTACATTTTCCTTAATTCCTTTCTCCTATTTTCCTCCTCTTCTGCATTTTTCTCTTCCTCTACATCTTCGTCGTTCTCCAACTTCTTATTCTTGTATTTTTCTCTATTATGCAAGATAAAATTTCAATCAGTCTTACCCACCAACCCTTAATACATTTATTGATATTCATGGATTTATATATATCTTGGAACCGTTTACATGGTTACAAGAACTTCCATCCATTATATAAACTTCTATCAGTTTTGTAAATCGACACCACTAAATATTTACATAGGTAAATTTTAGTATTTGCAATTGATTTTAATTTATTGTCACAATTTAACAATCTTTGCCTTGGCAACAATTTACCTGATACCTTTACCAAGCCCATCCATCACCTCTTTTGCAAGCCAAGAGAATCCAAACACCATCACATCTATGCATCTTCTCCAATAGTACTGGTTACGTGAACATGTCTTCACGATTTTCTCCAGTATGGACCATTCCACCTCCATCAATAACCTATCTTACAAAATGATTCATTGTCCCATTTTGATACGTTGGACCGTTAGTTAAATTCACAATGCTTCGATCGCCACATAACACCTTATGATGTACTTGTCCAAAATTACTCAATAGATCATTGCATTATTGAGAGACATAACTTGAGGTAGGTATCCTCTTGTCCAAATGTCTTGAATAATAACCATAGACTAAATCATTGGAACCCCTATAGGTGATACTTGTGCTTCCGTGATTCTAATATATCGAAGCACCCATTTACATTCTCTTCACCTAGTTTTTCCATGTGACCACTAACAACACCAATTGCATGTGAAATACTTGAACATTCCCATCGCAATCATCAACACCCATTTTTGTGCTCTTCACCCAGTTTTTCCATGTGTCTACTCACAACACCAACTGCATGTGAAATACTGACAATTTCATCACATTCATAAAACTTTCTACTAGCATACGATACACAAGATATATAACCCTTTTCTTCTTCATTACTAAGACATAAACATGAAGAAAACTTGCAATGTAAAGCCAAAGGGATATTTACTAGTTTCACATTATTCATACCGAATTTCTTGAGTATCTTCACCACATACTTCTGTTGTGATAACCAAAGCTTACCATATTTCTGGTCTATGTGTATTTCCATATCCAAGATTTGTTTCACTACTCCCAGATCCCTTATTTCAAAAGTCTCTGTGTATTTCCATATGCAAAGACGCTCTATTTGTTTAATGCAAAGGAAATTTCTTTTGACACGACATGTAATTTCATCTCCAGATTGCCCAGGTGTTTCTCTACGGGATCTTCTCTCCATGCAGGAAAATAGTCGACTCAACAACAACAACGATAATTCTTCCTTCAGGTAGCGTAACTCCTCCACACATGAAAACAACACAAATTCATCCTCAGGTAAAGTCATGATAGCACACATCCAGTATGCCTCCATGCACAATGTCCCATAGACCACCCAACCATGGTGCACTTCCCCAGCTTGCGATTCGGTGAATGAAATGGAGTTCAACCTTTTGAGAGGAACCGAACATGCTCCTTAATTAACGAACGAGGTCATCATGGAATTGGAGGAGGGTTCACTTTTATCCAGGAGCCATGCCACACAAATCTTCAGATTTGATGGTCTTCTTCTTTTCCTGCAAACAATCCTCGAACTAGAGGCAATGGGAAACAATCCTCTCACAAAACGCACATGAAAGAAATACAAAACACAGACAACTCAACACACTCTACTCTCCCATATATATACAAATGATTAAAATTGTGGAATTTCCATGATCATAGCCCCTCTCATGAGAGACTCATGGATGTACCAGCTCTGATACCAACACGCACACAACAAAAATACAAAATACAGACAACTCAACACACTCTACTCTCCTACATATATACAAATGATTAAAATTGTAGAATTTCCATGATCATAGCCCCTCTTATGAGAGACTCAGGGTTGTACCACATACCAACTTGGAAAACATATTGCACGTTCTCTCACGCTATTATATACCAACTTAGAAAACATATTTTACTCATAAAACACTCACACTATTATTATTGCAATACAAACCCAAAAACAATACACTTATATAAGTGTTGTGAGATCCAACTTATTCCAAAATTAAAAAGAGAGGTTGAACATATCTCAACAATCTCCAACAAACCCAAAATATACTAATGTAAGCAATAATTTTAACATCTAGAACTTATTAGTCTTTTATTTTGTTACATTTTCCCTAATTCCTTTCTCCTATTTTCCTCTTTTTCATTTTTCTCTTCCTCTACACCTTCGTCATTCTTGAGCTTCTTATTCTTGTATTTTCATTACCTTTTTCCTATATTCCTTTCCATTTAGAGCTCTTCTTCACCCTTTGTTTAATGCGTCTTCTCATTCTCCCCTATTTAACTCACAACAAAATAAAAACAAAACCTCCAACTACTCTTCTCCCATAGCTTTATTCTCCATATGGTGATTTTTAATTAGTCTCATAAATAAAATAAAACTCGATATCATAGAAAGCAGTAAGCTAAAGATTCTAAGAAATGTTTTTTTTTTTTTTTTTGGTGGGGATATTTTATCATAAAAATGCCACAAATCTCGGATTTCTACCACTGCCATTAGTAAACCATGGATCATTAAAAAGATTTTCATGCCCATTTAAATCATCACGGGTGGACTTAATTGTGGTATTCACCCACCCAGTTGGTAGATGGTTGATGCCTGCACAAATTTTAACCAATAGATCTACAAGAGGAGGATCAGGCCGTCGAGGGTCATTTCAATGGATTTCATTGACAATTGACCTTCACAATTTTATGAACCATTAGAAGTAAGGTTGTTCCACTGGTCGAGGTTGCATATCGAGGTTGTTCCACTGGAATATGGGTTGTTTATGGAAGTTGGGTGGACAGCTTGGATTGTTTTGGGGTTTTCCACAACTTGGTTAGTTGATTTGTAGATTGTTGATCTAACAGTTTTGATGGCTCCTCCACACGATTGTAGTGATCCTTTAGGTGAATGGTAAGACAATGGTGCCATATACTGACAAATAAATAACAAACAAGCTCACACGAGACGAGACAAATTGTCTCACTCAGACATTGATAATTATTGATAAGAAATTGCGTACAATTATAGAAAAACAATTAGGTTTAACAAATTCCTAAAAACCTGTATAGAAAACAACTTATGAGATAAGAATATCTAAGCTCTAACCATAAATAAAATTCTCTAACTACTTTTATTTATTTCACACATTAATTCTATCACTTCTCCTTAATGGAGAATTAATTCTCTACAATACCTAACTTGTTTTTACAAATTTCAAATTTAGCTTTTTCCAAGAGACTTAGTAAATACGTTTGCCATGTTTTCCATATTATAATATACCAAGTAGATTTCTTTTGATTGCATTTTTCCCTTACACAATGGTAATGTGTTTCATATATGTTTTGACATGGCATGATATACTAGATTGTTTGCCAATTTGATGGAACTTTGATTATCACACATGATGGCTGTAGGTACTTGTTGCTTTTCTCCAACATCTTCAAGGATCCACCTAAGACATAGTTCTTCACAAGTAGCACTACATAACACTTTGTACTAATATTCCATGTATGACAAGGAAACACTTGGTTGTTTCTTACTGCTCCATGACATAGCTTTAGATCCTACACTATACACTGAACACATATGATACTACAATGAACACATATCTAGAGGTAGAATTCCTATCATCTGGGTTTCCAGCCTAATATTCTATGGATGAAAAGGACACAATTGGTTGTTTCTTACTACTCCATTACACACCTTCAGATCCTACACTGTACATTGAACACATATGATCCTACATTGAACACATATCCAAAGGTGGACTTTCTCTCATCTGGATTTCAGCCCAATCAGAATCAAAATGACCTGTCAACTCAACATTAAAATCATTAGTATATTTAATACCCAAATCAATAGTCCCTTTCAAATATTGAAGGATTCTCTTGGCTTAGCCATAAATTGACTAAGTATACTGAATACATATGCAATATCCACCCTGGTTGTGGTGGCATAATTAAGTCTTTCCACTAGGTATCGATGCAAAGTATCATTCGCCTCTTTTGTTTTATCATCATTGTTGAGTTTAGAATTTTGTTCTAATGGAGTAGACACTACCTTACATTCATTCATATTAAACTTTGTGAGTAACTCCTTTGTACCTTACATTTATTCATATTAAACTTAACTCCTTTGTATATTTACTTTGTATGATCAAGGTCTTACCATTTTCCCTCCATACCTCAAGACCTAAATAGTAGTGTAAGTGTCCAAGATCCTTCATGTCAAATAATAGTAAGTGTTTCTTGATATCTTCAATCAACTAATAAAGAAATCAAAGCAATATTCCCATTTTCATAATTCTTGATATAAATATTTGAATCACCTTTACTTTGAATGAATCCTGGCTGAAAGTAGAAAGTATCAATTTTTACATACCGATACCTGGGTCTGTAATATACCATATATAAAAAGTATGCAGAACATAAATAAAATGTGGGAAATGGCAGAATAACAACAATATAACTAGAATAATCACCACAATAACACTGAAATGATATAAGAATAACAATAGAAATAGCACTTTGATTCTGAGAGCAATGTTCATGGGCCTCTTCGAAGGGGCAACCTCCAATCGAGCAAAGCTCTATTACAATAATCTCCAAGCTAGGGTTCTCATACCCTCAACTCTTATTTATACTAAATATGTCTATCAAAAGAAGCATCTAGAGGAAGATCCTTCTAAAAGCAGAAGCTTCTATTAGGTCTACTTACATTCGACTTATTCTATTTTATTGCAAGGCCTTATTAATATTGACCTTTATTACATCCAAATATATTGTTCTACCTATGTGCGGGTTAGGACCCTAACATGTCCTCCCCCTTAAAAATAGCTTTGTCCTCAAGGCTTGAGATGTGGAAATTGCTGCAGAATGGTAGCTGGTTCCCAAGTGCCATCTGCTAGAGTTGTATCTTTCCACTGGATTAACACTTCCTTGATGGTTCACTAACACAGGTGATGCTCACGCTGGTCCAAAACTGCTTGTGGCTGTAGACAAATGGATCCTTCTTCAGCTAACTTGGGAAGGTTGGTTTGAATTTGGCACTTAGTTCCGATCACCTTATTTAAGCAGGAAACACTAAAAACAGGATGTAGCTTCGAATGACTGGGCAAAGCTAACTGATATGCCACCTGTCCCACATGCTTGAGAACTGTATAAGGACCATAAAATTTGGGTGCTAGCTTCTGAAAATGCTCGACCTTGAGGGAATTCTTCTTGTAAGGTTGCAGTTGAAGAAACACCTGATCCCTTTCTTCAAATTGACGTTCAGAGAGACCTTGATCTGCTTGTTGCTTCATGCAATTCTGTGCCATGAACAAATTATCTTTGAGGGTACGAATAATAGCCTCTCAAACTGTAAGTGTTTGGTCAACCGCCTGGACCTTCGAGACACCATGTAAGTATGAGAGAACTGACAGTGGCTTATGTCCATATACTACTTCGAAATGAGTCATGCGTGTAGCTGTATGGTATGAAGTGTTGTATCACCATTCAACTAGGGGTAACCATTGAGCCCACTGATTTTTCTTTTCTGAGGAAAAACACCTCAAATATGTTTCCAAACACTTGTTGACAACTTCTGTTTGACCATCAGTTTGGGGATGATAAGTTGTACTGAGATGCAATTGGGTTCCTTGTAGCTTGAACAGTTCTTGCCAAAAATTTCTTGTGAAAGTGGGGTCACGATCAGAAACAATAGAGTGTGGCATGCCATGGAGCTTGAAGACCTGATTTGTAACACCACTTTTTTGGTTAACAAACTTCGTGGAAATATAACACCCACTCTGGATTATAAAACAACATGCATTTAAGCAAATGAAACACATTTAAACTCGTAGTAAGTCATATAAATTATTGCTATCATAATTTTAAGAATGGCATTAACCATAATTCATCTGCACAACAGAATACACGATAAAATATAAGCATCACAGGCATGCAAAACATAACATTTAACATAAGCTGATACTTATCTTGAAACTGAGGTAATTCCACCAACCAGGTGGAGGCCTTCCATGAACCTCCCAGCCTTAGACCGCACTACTCATCAGCTCAGTAGTAGGTCACCCCCGAGTTGGGACTAAACTCCACCCCAAGGCAAGGAATCCTAGGCTAGGCTGAGGTTACAGGGAAAACACACAGTCACGAGGAAGGAATTCTCTTCCAAGAACCACTCACGCTCACTGCCCATAGACCCTCATTCCCCACATGCATGTTCCACCCCAAGAGTATACACCTTCTCTATCACCTGGATAGTACTGCTAACCTCCCTTACCTTGGGTTACAACAATAGACCAGACAGAAAGTCTCCGGGCTTTGTGGCAGCTATAGGGTTCATTCCAAGAGTCCTCTCCTTCCTCTGTGCACTCTCTCACCTAGAGAGAGACGCTCACAGGCCAAACTGCCTGTTCATCCAACCTCAAACACCCCTCTCACCTGGAGAGAGTGTTTCACAACTGGTCACAAGCCATACACAGTCCTGCACTGCACAGTTGCAATTACCCAAGGAAATACAGACACCGACTTCCTCAAAATGGGTTCAAAAATGGAAAAAATGGTCTCACGGTCATGGCTTCGGGATAGAGGCTTCACTAACAAGTTCCATTTCGGATAGAGTATGCACACGGATTCCCAGACACCACACATGATTTTCGGTTCAGAACAGGGGTGAATTCAGCTCTTTTGGAATCAATCGCAGGCTTTTGGTTCAATACAGAGGTATACACGAGTTTTCTCAGAGCCAGAAACATGATTTTCATATCAAAGAGACACACGAAGGTTATCTGCAGAACTCGGGTCCATCGTACTGCTCAGAGCCTGTACACGCTCAGGCCGTTTGATCGAATGAGAGAAGGGGGACCCTCTCACAGCTCACCCTGGCCATTTTATTTGTATGCACCAGGGTTGACACTTGTCGCCCTGGGAACTGCATGCGTTCCACCAACACGCATCCCTTCCTCATGGTTAGGAACTTAGGATAAAACATGAAATTCTCATGCCTTTTTGAAATAATATTAAAATATTATTCCCAAGGCTGAAACCCACTAGGCTTAACACTTAGCCCCTTTTTCCCACCTTCTAGCCCCTAATCCCTTGCCTTCTCTATGCAAGCTCAGTCCCCCTTCACTCATTCATCGTGGTCGGTCTACACCTGGCGGTGTTTACAAATTTTTATTAATTTGTTCTGCATGATTACATATACATCAGGAGGCTCCTGGCCTTCAACACTTAGGCTCCCTGACCTAACAAACACATAAGCCACCAACTTATAAAAACTTGGCTCACCAGCCTATAAAACATAATTACAATTCCTTTCAGAACATGATTTACAATAGGGCTCGGCCTTGGGGACACTACAATCCCCCTCCCCTTATTTCTGCACTGTCCTCAGTGCAATTTACACTATCTCTGCAAGCCTTTCAAAATTTTCAAAAATATGTGGGTACTCTGCCCACATAGCATCTGCATGCTCCCATGTCGCGTCTTCAGTTCCGTACCAGTTCCACTGGACCTTTACAAGATCTATAGCTCGATTCCAAAGATGTTTGCTTTTTTTGTCCAATATGCGCACAAGATGCACTTGCATGACACCTTCTGGTTCCACCTGAATAACATTCCAATTGATAACATGATTAACATCAGGTACATATTTCTTAAGCAGTGAAGCATGAAACACATTATGTACAATCATAGATGCAGGTAATGCAAGCATGTATGCAACTGGCCCAATCCTTTTCAGTATCTCAAATGGCCCACAAAATCTTGCTGCCAATTTGGCGCAACTTCCCAACTTTAGGGAACTCCTGTTAGTCCTCACTTTCAGGAAAACATGGTCACCCACTTTGAATTCTCTATGGGTTCTGTTACTGTCAGCGTAACTTTTCTGCCTATCCTGGGAAGCTTTTAGATTCCATTTAATTTTTATCATTTGATCTTCCATCTCTTTGAGAAGTTGAGGCCCAACTAATGCTCTGTCAGCTGGATTATCACAACTCACTGGAGTGTTGCACTTTCTTCCATAAAGTTCTTCGAATGGGCTCATCTTCAATGATGCATGATACCCATTATTGTAGGCGAATTCTACCAAATGCAGGTAGTCTTCCCACCTTGATGGTTTATCCATCACATACATTCTCAGTATGTCTTCTATTACCATGTTCACCCTCTCTATCTGACCATCAGACTCAGGATGATACGCTGTACTAAAGTTTAGATTCGTTCTGAATCCTTTGAACAGTCCTTTCCAGAAATTCGAGGTGAATTTTGGGTCCCTATCAGACACAATAGTCTTAGGAATTCCGTGCAAGCGTGCAACTTCTTTTAAAAAAATATCAACAACTTTAGCTGCCCTGTGGGTGGTTTTCAGTGGAATAAAATGGGCAACTTTAGTAAGCTTGTCCACCACCACCATGATTGAATCATGCTGCTTGCTTGTTCCAGGTAGTACGGTGATAAAATCCATTGTTACCACGTCCCATTTCCATTCAGGAATGGGTAAAGGCTGCAGCAACCCTGCTGGGTGCCTGTGCTCAGCCTTAACCTTCTGGCACTCCATACATCTGGCAATGTAATCAACGATTTCTTTCTTCATACCCGGCCAAAAATAATGGCTTTTGACTGCTGCCACAGTCTTTTGATATCCAGGATGTCCAACATAAGCCAAGTTATGCATTTCTTTTAGAATTGCCAGCTTCAATTCTTGGACATTGGGTACATACACTTTGTTTTTATACAAAAGTAAGCCATCAGTTCCCAAGGTGTAACTTTCCTTGGTCTGCGGTCTCTCACGCTGCTGTAGCTTTGCTACTAAACCTTTGTACTGCAAATTAGCATTTGCATCTTACAAAATTTTGTCTTTAATCTCAGTCCTATACATTCTAATGGCTGTAGCATGTAATTCGTGCACTTTTCTGTTGAGTGCATCAGCCACCTTATTTTCTTTCCCTTTGATATGCTTGATATCAAAGTCATATTCGCACAGAAACTCCAGCCATCTGATTTGCCTGGCATTTAAAGTTGGCTGATCAAATAAATACTTCAGACCGTTATGGTCTGTTCTCAATTCGAATCTTTTGCCCATGAGGCAATGTCTCCATTTCCTCAAGGCATGGACGATTGCTGCTAGCTCTAAATCATGAGTGGCATAATTCCTTTCATGCTCTTTCAGCTTTTGGGACTCATAACAAATTACAAATCCCTCTTGGCTGAGAATTCCTCCCAACCCCTCCTTACATGCATCGGTGCACACTATGTAATCCTTATTTGGATCTGCGATCTTCAGGATTGGAGTGCTGGTTAGCAGCTGCTTCAATCGCTGGAATCTGCTCTCACATTCTCCAGTCCACTGGAACTTCTTCTCCTTCCTTTGCAAGGAAGTGATAGAATGAGCTATCCTTGAGAATCCGGTTATAAACCTTCTATAGTAGCCTGCTAGACCCATAAAAGATCTAACTTCCACCACATTCTTTGGCGCTGACCATTCTCGAATGGCCTCAACCTTTTCAGGATCCACAACGATCCCTTCCTTTGATATAATGTGCCCCAAGTAATGAATCTGCCTTTGATAAAATGA
>JZKD02S1772634.1:476534-488219 GCA_000966675.3 Picea glauca | reverse complement strand
TATGTTTCACTCTGTAATTTAAGTGTGTTTAATTGTGTTTTAATGCATTTGCTTATAATTCCATGTAAGGAATGGTAAACTGGAAGGTTGGGAAACCTGGGTAGCGAAAAGGGTACGCTACAAATTGGTATCAGAGAAATTGGTACACTACAAATTGGTATCAGAGAAATTGGTACACTACAAGGTCACTCCGGGATCTCGAAGACTGCCATGAGGTCAGTGGAAGCATCTTAAACTGCCAGGTGGGTAGAGATGAACATTCAAGACTATCTGAAAGTCTCATGGACTCGGAGGTGAGTTCAATTCAGCAAGGGTTGTTGATGAAGATGGGATCGGTTGATCTCATAGTCTTCCAGGAGAGAAGTGGAAGCATCCCATATTTCCAGGTGGGCAGGGATGAGCAGATGAGACTATCTGTGGGTCTCATGAACTCAGAAGTGAGTTGGAATCAGCCTGAGGAGCTGACAGAGCGGATGAGATCAGAGGTGAGTTTGGATCAACATGTGCAGCTGACAAAAGAGGAAGATCTAAGGGACCTTCTAATGATTGGGGGAATCCAGATATTCCTACCATTTGCCCAGGAGGAGGCAGAAGTCTGTGTTGCAGATGAAGCAGCAACAACAGAAGAAGAACAATCGACTGAGACTGTCAAAGAATAATTGGAGCAGACTTTGGAAGCTGCCCAAGAATATGAAGAAAATGAGCATTCTGAGGAGTGTCTCAACATATTCAGCCAGGAATTTGAGGAAGCTATAGCATTGAAGTTGATAACAGAAGAAGCAGACGAAGAGGATGATGAGAATTCTGAGGAATGGCTCAGTATTTTCAGCCAGGAAGTTGAAAAGACTGCAACATGGGGGTTTGCAGAAGAATAAGAAGAAGAAGAAGACAACGTTAGTTTGGCTGATCTGTATGAACAGATTGAAGCCCTGGAGTAAAGGGTGAAAGTGCAGAGTGTGCACATCCAACAGGTGAAGTTGGAAGCTGATGAAGAAGGCATGGGATATCACAGTGATCTGCCCATGTGCCGAATTTTTTTGCAGATGAGGATACTGCATGAACAGAGCCAACCACTGGAGTAGTTGGATGAAGTGATCGAGGTGATCAGAAGGATGATGTTGAGGTTAGCATAAACTTCCAGCAAGGAGAGGCTGGGAAGAAGAGAAGTAGCAGCAACAACAGCAGAATGGAGCGGATGAATAGCTCCAAAGAATGATTTGGGATCTAGGAGGATTTCAACATCAGAGATGGGAAGCTCATGAGCAGGAGCTCATGAATTTTGCAGCTGAGGAGTATGATGCAGGAGCATCTCTCCACGTCAACCAGCCAGCCAACCAACCACGTCAACGAATTCAAATCGCGCATTGAAGAGAGAGGCGCGACCTCATTTAAAATATGAATTGAATGTAATTAAATGTTGTAGACTGTTGAGCCATAGAGCCGTGCCTTTGTGCAGGCATAAGTAGATCGGCCTTTAATGTTTGTAAGGTTGAGATCTAGATCCAGATAGTGGACTAGACAACCCATTCAATGCAATTGAATAGGGTAGGTAGGTTGGAGGGAAGAGCTCAAAGAGCCCCCTCATGTAAAAAAGGATCGATTGTATCTCTTAGAGTAAGTTAGTGTGTGATGGTTTGCGAGTAGAGAGTAGAAGAGAAGGAGCCAAGACCTTGTTACAGGCCGTGCTCAGGAACACCTTGTAAATACAGGCATTTTCCATATTTAATACAAAGAGCAGTTTTTCCTGCATGTATTCTGTGTTGAATGAATGTCTGTGAGTGTTCTTATATGATGTATATGTATACTGTAGGTTTTCATTTGCAGGAGTGTTTCTGATTTCAGGTGAAGGTCTTTGAGGCTTCATACCAGGAGGGTGTGATAGAACAATGTCGGTTCTGATAGTCGTGCATAGAGGTTGCACTTCTGAATATTGCGGGTTAAGACAAAGACATGTTGCGGCACAAGAACTGGAATCAACAACTCAGGAGAAGACCTCAAGGTTGATGAATACCTTGGAGGCAAGGCTGTGTATGAGAGACACAGTTGTAGACAGAAACTCTGTTGTGATGTCTGTAGAGCTCTGCCAAGTGGGCATTGAGCATATGCACAATGGCGCATTTGAAGGAACTCTGCTGTGAGTTCAGTCAGAAGAAATAGAATCACTGAGGATTCTTAGAGTTCTGCGAAGTGGGCATTGATCGGGTGCATAGGTGCACAAGAGGACAGAACTGTTGAACGTTCTGGGAGAAGATACTCTGCCAGGTGGGAATTTGAGTTAGTGTGCAGACAGGTACAGAGAAGAGAAGAGAACTCTTTAAGTTCTGTAATTGAAGGAAGAATCCATTGAGGGATCTTCACAGGGTTACTGAACACCCTGCAGACTCAAAAAAAAGTTGCATGAGCAGAAGGATAGCTAGAAGGGCATCCATATTTCTCCATCTACAGGAGAAAGGAGGAAGGACAAAATCCCTTAGGGGTCTGAGTGTTTGACAAGCTCAGGAGAGATAACACTTTGGGTGCGTGAAGACTCTGCAGGGGCGTAGGAGTCATAGAGTCCCTTGAGGATTTGGGCGCAGAAGCTCAGGAGGGATTCGGTGCATAGAGTTGAGGCTGCAAGGAGTGCAGAGGTGGAATAACTCTTTGGAGGAGTTCAGAGTCTATAAAAGCTCAGGACGGATAGCACCTGCGTGTGCATGTGGAGACTTTGCAGGAGTGCAGACGTCGAAATCCTTTAAGGATTTGAAAGGAGCAAGGTCAGGAGGAGTTACCGTTTATACGCGCAGCGAAGTTCAGAGTCATGGAGTTCACGGAGATGAAGCAAAGGTCAAGGCCTTTGAGGACTTGGAATTCTCCCAAGGTTGGGAAGAAAGCGCAGTAGCTCAGGAGGGAGCAACATTGGCCATTGGATCAGCCGATAGGATCTGGACCGTGGGTTTCTACGTCTAGGAAGGAGCATGAGAATCACACAGAAGAGGAGATCGTCAGTCGTTGGATCTCACTCAGATACCCGTCATCCGTTGGATCGAGTAAATCTGCTTGGAGTTTAGCCTCTGGAGTAAGCACATAGGAAGAATGGATCTGGACCGTTGGATCTCGATCCAGAGACCCGGCAACTATCGGATCTACAGAGAGGTGCGAGGGAGTTAACCTCGTGAACAGGAGGAGAAAATCCCCGAGGAAAGTCCCAACACATATCGGGATATCGAGGCATCGAGAATTGGCATATCAGCATTCTCGTGGATAGGAGATCGGGTAAGTCCACCCTGAAAACCCCGACACGAATCTAGACTGTCCGTCTGAGAGAGGACGTGTGTCACGCGATCATCCATTTTGGAGATCCGGGCACTAGACATCGGGATATCGGCGCTCGGGAAATCAGAGTTCTCGAGGTCGAAAGAGTCGGGACATCAGAAGTCTCGAAATCGCGAGAGGCGATCAGGACCGTCCATCGGAGGAGGACGCGCGGCAGTAATCAGAGTCATTGGGGAAAGTCCCGACTGGAAGTCGTTTATCGACATTTTGGTCATCGGGATATCGGGAATCCTGGTGACAATAGGTTTGGGCATTTCGGAATCGCGAAGTCCGAAACCCCGATAAGGAGAAAAGTTCCATTGTGAGCTAGATGTCAACGTATCAGATAAAGTGTGAAGCTCCATTTCGGAGGCCAGCTGTAAGTATCGGGAAATAAGGATTCGGAGGATCGCGAGTCCTGAGGACATGTACATTTCGACATTGGAAAGTCCGAAACCCCGATAGGAGGTATGGCTACGGTCATATAAGGGGAGGTCGTGTGGACCAAAGGTCTAGTCCGGAGGGGCTAACATGAATTGGATCACATCAGGATTTCGATGTCCAAAATCCTGGAAGAAGATAAGGCTGCGGTCTTATGAATTTTGGTCATATGGGTCAGGAGTCTAGCCAGGAGGGCTAACGCATAAAAGGCACGTCGACAAATCTATTCATCGGAGATCAGGGATTCAAGAGGTAAAGAAATCTTGATGACGGGGATCACGAAACCTCGAAACCCGATATTAGATTCCTTGTGGGGAATTTGTTCATGGTCGTCCAAAAGGCCGTGACAGGGTAAGAAGGACATGTGGATCAGGTTTTCATCAGAGATTCCAGCAGGGAATTAGAAGATTTGTTTTGGCTCAAGGGGGAATTTGAACGATCCTGTGAGCAGGAGAGCGCGCATAGGTGGTGGTCGCGCGTCTCACTGCGTCAGATCCTCTCACAAAACACACACAAAATAAATACAAAAGACAGACAACTCAACACAATCTACTCTCCTACATAATAATAATAATAATAATAATAATAAAAATCAATTTTTAAGGTCACGACCAAGCCACACCAAATTGGTGTATGAGACCCCCCCATATATACAAATGATTAAAATTGTATAATTTCCATTATCATAGACCCTCTCATGAGAGAGTAAAGGATGTACCAGCTCTCATACCAACTTAGAAAACATATTGGCTATTATATACCAACTTAGAAAACGTATTTCACTCATAAAACACTCAGGCTATTATTATTGCATATACAAACCCAAATACAATACACTTATATAAGTGTTGTGAGATCCATCTTATTCCAAACTTAAAAAGAGAGGTTGAGAGAATATCTCAACAATCTCCAAAAAAAACCCAAACAAATACTAATGTAAACATTAATTCTAACATCTCCAACTTCTTATTCTTTTATTTCTGTTACATTTTCCCTAATTCCTTTCTCCTATTTTCCTTTTCTGCATTTTTCTCTTCCTCTACACCTTCATCATTCTCCAGCTTCTTATTCTTGTATTTTTCTCTATTATGCAAGATAAAATTTCAATCAGGCTTACCCACCAACCCTTAATACNTCTAGATACATAATCATTCTATTGGCATGCCCCCATCTTTCGAAGTACATAACACATTGTATTCAGAAAATATATAGGAGAGAAGTCTATATAATGAATGTATTCAACAATCAATCTTACAAAGTGACCTATTTCACAAAAGCTTACAAACACACAAGGATCACAACTACATAGTTTTTCTTGGGTTACCGAATTCTCCAACAACCACAAGGTGTAAGAGAATGTAGGCATAATCAAACCGATGATGTGTTCTTTTGGCATTTCATAGATTAAGAACCACGAGCTTTCTACTCCAATAAAATAAAATAAACATGATTGTCCCCATAAGGATTGTTTTTTCACAGGCATATAAGATTCCACTCTTGCAAGTTATTCTGTTGATGAACCTTCTATCTTTTTGGGCTTCTGAAGGATCCCAGAGACAACAAATCGTAGAGAAAAAACATCATCTTAGACCTGAATAACATCTCGAGAAAAACATAGATATCTGAGCAATGCAATGATGCTCTATTTGTTTAATGCAGAGGAAATTTATTTCGATATGACATGCAATTTCATCTCCAGATTGCCCAGGTGTTTCTCTATGGGATCTTCTCTGCACACAAGAAAATAGTCGACTAAAAAAAAACAACAATGATTCTTCCTTCAAGTAGCATAACTCCTCCACACATGTCAACATCGTGAATTCGTCCTTAGGTAAAGTTACAATAACACACATCTTGTATGCCTTCGCACACAATGTCCCATAGACCACCCGACCATGGTGGACTTCCCCTGCTTGCGATTCGGTGAATGAAATGAAGTTCAACCTTTTGAGGGGAATTGAACATGCTCCTTAATTGACATACAAGGTCATTGTGGAATTGGAGGAGGGTTCACTTTTATCCAGGAGTTGCGCCAAACAGATCTGGGGATTTGGTGGTCTTCTTCTTTCCCTACATACAATCCTTGAACGAGAGGAAATGGGAAGTGATCCTCTCACAAAACACACACAAAATAAATACAAAAGACAGACAACTCAACACAATCTACTCTCCTACATAATAATAATAATAATAATAATAATAATAATAATCAATTTTTAAGGTCACGACCAAGCCACACCAAATTGGTGTATGAGACCCCCCCATATATACAAATGATTAAAACTACGGAATTTCCATTATCATAGACCCTCTCATGAGAGAGTAAAGGATGTACCAGCTCTCATACCAACTTAGAAAACATATTGGCTATTATATACCAACTTAGAAAACGTATTTCACTCATAAAACACTTAGGCTATTATTATTGCATATACAAACCCAAATACAATACACTTATATAAGTGTTGTGAGATCCATCTTATTCCAAACTTAAAAAGAGAGCTTGAGAGAATATCTCAACAATCTCCAAAAAAAACCCAAACAAATACTAATGTAAACATTAATTCTAACATCTCCAACTTCTTATTCTTTTATTTCCGTTACATTTTCCCTAATTCCTTTCTCCTATTTTCCTCTTCTGCATTTTCCTCTTCCTCTATACCTTCATCATTCTCCAGCTTCTTATTCTTGTATTTTTCTCTATTATGCAAGATAAAATTTCAATCAGGCTTACCCACCAACCCTTAATACATTTATTGATATTCATAGATTTATNTCTAGATACATAATCATTCTATTGGCATGCCCCCATCTTTCGAAGTACATAACACATTGTATTCAGAAAATATATAGGAGAGAAGTCTATATAATGAATGTATTCAACAATCAATCTTACAAAGTGACCTATTTCACAAAAGCTTACAAACACACAAGGATCACAACTACATAGTTTTTCTTGGGTTACTGAATTCTCCAACAACCACAAGGTGTAAGAGAATGTAGGCATAATGAAACCGATGATGTGTTCTTTTGGCATTTCATAGATTAAGAACCACGAGCTTTCTACTCCAATAAAATAAAATAAACATGATTGTCCCCATAAGGATTGTTTTTTCACAGGCATATAAGATTCCACTCTTGCAAGTTATTTTGTTGATGAACCTTCTATCTTTTTGGGTTTCTGAAGGATCCCAGAGACGACAAATCGTAGAGAAAAAACATCATCTTAGACCTGAATAACATCTCGAGAAGAACATAGATATATGAGCAATGCAATGATGCTCTATGTGTTTAATGCAGAGGAAATTTCTTTCGATATGACATGCAATTTCATCTCCAGATTGCCCAAGTGTTTCTCTATGGGATCTTCTATGCACACAAGAAAATAGTCGACTAAAAAACAACAACAATGATTCTTCCTTCAAGTAGCGTAACTCCTCCACACATGTCAACATTGTGAATTCGTCCTTAGGTAAAGTTACAATAACACACATCTTGTATGCCTTCGCACACAATGTCCCATAGACCACCCGACCATGGTGGAATTCCCCTGCTTGCGATTCGGTGAATGAAATGAAGTTCAACCTTTTGAGGGGAATTGAACATGCTCCTTAATTGACATACAAGGTCATCGTGGAATTGGAGGAGGGTTCACTTTTATCCAGGAGTTGCGCCAAACAGATATGGGGATTTGGTGGTCTTCTTCTTTCCCTACATACAATCCTTGAACGAGAGGAAATGGGAAGTGATCCTCTCACAAAACACACACAAAATAAATACAAAATACAGACAACTCAACACAATCTACTCTCCTACATAATAATAATAATAATAATAATCAATTTTTAAGGTCACGACCAAGACACACCAAATTGGTGTATGAGACCCCCCCATATATACAAATGATTAAAACTGCGGAATTTCCATTATCATAGACCCTCTCATGAGAGAGTAAAGGATGTACCATCTCTCATACCAACTTAGAAAACATATTGGCTATTATATACCAACTTAGAAAACGTATTTCACTCATAAAACACTTAGGCTATTATTATTGCATATACAAACCCAAATACAATACACTTATATAAGTGTTGTGAGATCCATCTTATTCCAAACTTAAAAAGAGAGCTTGAGAGAATATATCAACAATCTCCAAAAAAACCCAAACAAATACTAATGTAAACATTAATTCTAACATCTCCAACTTCTTATTCTTTTATTTCCGTTACATTTTCCCTAATTCCTTTCTCCTATTTTCCTCTTCCTCTATACCTTCATCATTCTCCAGCTTATTATTCTTGTATTTTTCTCTATTATGCAAGATAAAATTTCAATCAGTCTTACCCACCAAACCTTAATACATTTATTGATATTCATAGATTTATATATATCTCGGAATCATTTACAAAGTTACAATAACTACCACCCGTTATATAAACTTCCATTGGTTTTGTAAACCGACACCACTAAATATTTACATAGGTAAATTTTAGTATTTTCAATTTCTTTNTTTTACAAAAATAATTTTCGAACTTTGACCATGGTTTGGTCTAGTCTTCATTAGCCCCTCTATCCACTTCTTAAATCTCGTAGACTACTCTCCTTCTCCACCATTCATTCTGAGCAGCCACTTCATCCATTGGAGATACAATTTCTTATGACCATCGATGATGTATTTGTAATGACTGATGATTCTTGACACACTTACATCTGTCAAAGTCCATTGATCGATGTATTTGATAGAAAAGAAGTCTAGATACAGAATCATTCTATTGGCATACCCCCATCTGTCGAAGTACATAACACATTGTATTCAAAAAATATATAGGAGAGAAGTGTATATAATGAATGTATTCAACAATCAATCTTACAAAGTGACCTATTTCACAAAAGCTTACAAACACACAAGGATCACAACTACATAGTTTTTCTTGGGTTACCGAATTCTCCAACAACCACAAGGTGTAAGAGAATGTAGGCATAATCAAACCGATGATGTTTTCTTTTGGCATTTCATACATTAAGAACCACGAGCTTTCTACTCCAATAAAATAAAATAAACATGATTGTCCCCATAAGGATTGTTTTTTCACAGGCATATAAGATTCCACTCTTGCAAGTTATTCTGCTGTTGAACCTTTTATCTTTTTGGGATTCTAAAGGATCCCAGAGACGTCAAATCGTAGAGAAAAAACATCATCTTAGACTTGAATAACATCTCGAGAAGAACATAGATATCTGAGCAATGCAATGATGCTCTATTTGTTTAATGCAGAGGAAATTTCTTTCGACATGACATGCAATTTCATCTCCAGATTTCCTAGGTGTTTCTCTACGGGATCTTCTCTGGATGCAGGAAAATAGTCGACTCAAAAACAACAACAATGATTCTTCCTTCAAGTAGCGTAACTCCTCCACACATGCCAACACCGCAAATTCGTCCTTAGGTAAAGTTACAATAACACACATCTTGTATGCCTTCGCACACAATGTCCCATAGACCACCCGACCATGGTGGACTTCCCCTGCCTGCGATTCGGTGAATGAAATGAAGTTCAATCTTTTGAGGGGAATCGAACATGCTCCTTAATTGACATACGAGGTCATCATGGAATTGGAGGAGGGTTCACTTTTATTCAGGAGTTGCGCCAAACAGATCCGGGGATTTGGTGGTCTTCTTCTTTCCCTACATACAATCCTTGAACAAGAGAAAATGGGAAGTGATCCTCTCACAAAACACACACAAAATAAATACAAAAGACAGACAACTTAACACAATCTACTCTCCTACATAATAATAATAATAATAATAATAATAATAATAATAATAAAAATAAAAGTCAATTTTTAAGGTCACGACCAAGCCACACCAAATTGGTGTATGAGACCCCCCCATATATACAAATGATTAAAATTGCAGAATTTCCATTATCATAGACCCTCTCATGAGAGAGTAAAGGATGTACCAGCTCTCATACCAACTTAGAAAACATATTGGCTATTATATACCAACTTAGAAAACGCATTTCACTCATAAAACACTCAGGCTATTATTATTGCATATACAAACCCAAATACAATACACTTATATAAGTGTTGTGAGATCCATCTTATTCCAAACTTAAAAAGAGAGGTTGAGAGAATATCTCAACAATCTCCAAAAAAACCCAAACAAATATTAATGTAAACATTAATTCTAACATCTCCAACTTCTTATTCTTTTATTTCCGTTACATTTTCCCTAATTCCTTTCTCCTATTTTCCTCTTCTGCATTTTTCTCTTCCTCTACACCTTCATCATTCTCTAGCTTCTTATTCTTGTATTTTTCTCTATTATGCAAGATAAAATTTCAATCAGGCTTACCCACCAACCCTTAATACATTTATTGATATTCATAGATTTATATATATCTTGGAATCGTTTACAAAGTTACAATAACCACCACCCGTTATATAAACTTCCATTGGTTTTGTAAACCGACACCACTAAATATTTACATAGGTAAATTTTAGTATTTTCAATTTCTTTTAATTTATTGTCACAATTTAACAATCTTTTCCTTGGCAACAATTTACCTGATACCTTTCCCAATCCCATCCATCACCTCTTTTGCAAGCCAAGAGAAGCCAAACACCATCACATCTATGCATCTTCTCCAATAGTACTGGTTACGTGAACATGTCTTCACGATTTTCTCCAGTATGGACCATTCCACCTCCATCAGTAACTTGTCTTACAAAATGATTCATTGTCCCATTTTTATACGTTGGACCGTTATTTAAATTCACAGTGCTTTGACCACCACATAACACCTTATGATGTACTTGTCCAAAATTACCCAATAGATTCTTGCATTCTTGAGAGACATAACTTGAGGTAGGTCTCCTCTTGTCCAAAAATCTTGAATCATAACCATAGACTAAATCACTGCAATCACTATAGGTGATACTTGTGCTTCTGTGCTTCTAAGATANTCCAGCTTCTTATTCTTGTATTTTTCTCTATTATGCAAGATAAAATTTCAATCAGGCTTACCCACCAACCCTTAATACATTTATTGATATTCATAGATTTATATATATCTTGGAACCGTTTACAAAGTTACAATAACTACCACCCATTATATAAACTTCCATTGGTTTTGTAAACCGACACCACTAAATATTTACATAGGTAAGTTTTAGTATTTTCAATTTCTTTTAATTTATTGTCACAATTTAACAATCTTTGCCTTGGCAACGATTTACCTGATACCTTTACCAAGCCCATCCATCACCTCTTTTGCAAGCCAAGAGAAGCCAAACACCATCACATCTATGCATCTTCTCCAATAGTACTGGTTACGTGAAAATGTCTACACGATTTTCTGCAGTATAGACCATTCCACCTCCATCAGTAACTTGTCTTACAAAATGATTCATTGTCCCATTTTGATACGTTGGATTGTTATTTAAATTCACAATGCTTCGACCGCCACATAACACCTTATGATGTACTTGTCCAAAATTACCCAATAGATTCTTGCATTCCTGAGAGACATAACTTGAGGTAGGTCTCCTCTTGTCCAAAAATCTTGAATCATAACCATAGACTAAATCACTGCAATCACTATAGGTGATACTTTTGCTTCTGTGCTTCTAAGATATCGAAACACCCATTTCCATGCTCTTCACCTAGTTTTTCCATGTGTCCACTAACAACACCAACTGCATGTGAAATACTTTATCATTCCCATCACAATCATCAACACCCATTTTCATGCTCTTCACCCAGTTTTTCCATGTGTCTACTCACAACATCAACTGCATGTGAAACACTGACCATTTCATCGCATACACAAAACTTTCTACTAGCATACGATACACAAGATATATAACCCTTTTCTTCTTCATTACTAGGACATAAGCCTGAAGAAAACTTGCAATGTAAATCCAAAGGGATATTTATCC
>JZKD02S1772634.1:463216-476524 GCA_000966675.3 Picea glauca | reverse complement strand
TTTTGAAAATAATTTAATTTTAAATTATTAAATCAACTTAGATTTATCTTAATTTTAAATTTATGAAGCACAAAGAGAAATAATTTTAGTGACAAACCTAAAATCCCATGATAGATTTTTACCTTGAGAGATTTGATCCCTCTTAACATTTGATAAATTTGGTTTTAAGATCAATCCAGACTAGTTATAATTATATCATCTAGAGAATACTATTAATATTGTAATTTGAAAATTTATATGAGGAATAAGATGAACTAAAGTAACAATGTTTAATGATGAAAAAGGTGAATAGTAAGAAAGCAATAAGATACATATAATTAACACAAACACACACACACACACACACACACACACACATAAATAGATCTTCTCAATCTTTCTTCATTGAATTTTCTTATAGTCACACCTACCGAATTTCTTATCTTTTCATATTGATCATATATGAAAGGAGGTTCAAATCAAATACCATTCAAACTTTGTGTTGTAGTAATGGTCACACCTCTTAGAAAAACAATAAAACATAGAAGATACACAACACAATAGAGACACATATATAAGTGGTTCACCCAGGGTGGGATATACGTCCACGAGAGAAATTTCCACTATAACTTCCTCTTCTTTATCTCACAGTCTCCTCACTCATAATACAATATTCACAATGATACATAGCCACAATACATTTCCCTCATAGAAGAGGGTTTCCTTCTAGGAAAAAAAACCCTAACATAACTTCCATCGTCAGATCTACGACCTTAAAATGAACTGTTCAGATTTACTATGAAATTACAATATACAATTACAAGACAATTTTTCCTTCGAGGGCTACCCCAGCTAGGGGATAGCCCCCGAACCCGTAGGAGGGACAAGCCCTTGCACTCCCCCACGTGGAGGAGTGTACATTCTTCTGGGGTGTAAAGTCTTCATGGAGTATATACACTGATGAAAACAAAGACCTCTGAATCAGGAAGATAATAATCAGACTCCACAACCAACAATACCCTTCCTCTCTTTCTCTACCATCAACCACAATGACTTTAAAATCAATTTCACCCATTATACATGAGTTTAATTCATTATAGTAAGAGAAATGTAACAAAAAAATACAATTAGAAATTATAGATTTTATAAACATTTAAATATATACAATATAAAGATATCAATACACAAAAAAACACTAAAACAAATGCATTGACATTGATTTTATACATTGTAAAAACATGAAAATCAATGCACTATACTAAGACAAATGCAACAAACAATTTTTTTCATTGTATAAACAAGTATCCATTATACAAATATTGAAATTAATATCTAGTGTACATATTATTTCCAACATTTATACTTTGTATTCATCAAATTCCATCTTGTAAAATAGATCATCTTGTAAAATAGATTTGTGATCGAGTTAATCTAGATCTCAATTTTTTGAATTATTTAACTTGACTATTGATTGAAGTACAAAACATTGTTAAACACATAAATTTCAATTATTTATCATTTTTAAAATCAATACACTGAATTCATTTTACAATGTATCATTATTGACATGAATGCATTGAAGAGGAAGACACACAAAAGAGGAAGCAAGGTGGTCATGGAAATTTTCATGAGGATGATCTAGGTTTTTTCCATTTTTATTGGAGTAGTGTTTTATACATAAGTGTCATGCACTGTGTAGCTACACTCATATCCTTCATTTTCATTGATGCTAAATATAATATTACCTATAAAAGTTATGTTACCCTTCAACCCATTTATCATTTTTTTAATTAATTTCATCATGTTAATTGTATTAATGTCTATAAATCATCTAAAAAATATTGATTATATAATATTACCCATGAACGTTATGTTACCCTTCAATCCATTTATCATTTTTCCAATTAATTTCATCATGTTAATCGTATTAATGTCTATAAATCATCTAAAACAAATATTGATCTTGAATACAACTCTTTGATCTGGAATATAACTCTTTATCCTCATACATAGTATCAACCATTTATCATTTTTCCAATTAATTTCATCATGTTAATCATATTAATGTCTATAAATCATCTAAGAGAAGAGATATAGATCTTGGATACAACTCTTTGATCTGGAATATAACTCTTTATCCTTATACATAGTATCAAATCATCTATTTGATATATAAAAATATCTGATTTGATACATCTAAAGATGGATGTATAACATTTATAATGTAAATAATACATTTCCTTTGTAAAAAACACTTTATCTTAAATTAAAACCCTAAAGAAACGTTGCTTAACTTTTAAATTTTAACTCGGCCCTCACATATCTTGTATTCCATACTTGCACAAAAAAGCAGGCAATTTCCTTACCTGGACTTTTTAACTTATCTTATCTTGATTATGACTTATCTTGTGTTCCAAACAACAGACAATTTCCTCTCTAAAGCATTTTAAACATTTTTAAACGTTAAAGGAAGCAACAGGCAATTTTCTTATCTGAACATTCTAATTGTAACTTGGTTATGACTTATCTTATATTCTAAACTTATTTTCCCTAAATAATCATTAGGTTATTCTACATTCACTAATGACTATGGTCAATAGCTATTTATTAATATGGTTAATAATTATTTAGTGATCAATATTGTATACATAAATTTATTAAAATGCATGGTATGAAAGGTGTGGTAATATGATAAGATTTTTGTTAGTTTTTATATATTTTATTAAATTGGTGTATCAGATTCTCTTGTTTGTGGTACAAGAGACATTTTTCTAGTAGAGATTTTACTACTAAAGTCTATATATATATCTTATCTAAATCTGAACTTGTAATTTACAAAAATGAAACATATATTCTTAACCATTAACCCCACTCAAATTATACATATAATTAACATAATAATCTAATTTCATTTAATTTTTTTTTTTTTTTTTAAATTCACATTTTATAATTTTCCTCATAACATATTTAATAATATATTAAAATAATATTAAATATATTAAATATACTATTAAAATAATATTAAAAATATTAAATATACACTTGAAAATATAATATATTAAAATAATATTAAAAATATTAAATATACAACTGAGAATATCCATTTGTGTAGTGCAACTTGTGATAACAATTGCATTTTTTTACTTCGATGGGCTTAAGCTTTAGCTTTGAAAGGTCATGTACTTATTTTATTTTGAATGTACTTGGAATGCATGAGTTGTTTAAGCAAAATATGTTTTAAAGTCAAATATCACATTTAAAATTTGAGGAACCTTGCTTGAGCATTAATAAAAGTATCAAATCTAACCATTTGTTTTAACTAGATGTGAGCCATTTCATCATTTGGGTGGGGCATGTTCAATGTAGTGGTGAAGGACCATTTTTCGGTTTGTTTATTAGGGTAAATGGGTTTGAAAAAGAGTTTCCAAAGTCATTTTTTGACTTTGGGTTAAGTTTTCAAGGATATTTATTTTGACTTTGGGAAAAGTTTTTAAGAAAAATTGTTTGTATATTATTTTTTTTTGTGTACATAAATTTTATATTTATGTGATATTTTCCATTTTAAGAATAGTTAATTGTAAGAACTAATGAAGTATTGAGAAAAATGTTTATTTTTATGTCAGGCTTCTCGTTTATTTTAGGTTTGTAAAGTACATAGATATGTCAAATAGACACCTTTTTTAATAGAGTGTTTGTTGAATTTCCTATTATATTAGTTAATGTTTGGTTTCAGCATTAACAGTTTTTATTGTATTTGTTTAGAATTTTTTTTTTTTTTTTAGTTATTTTGAAAAGTACTAAAATTTCATGTAACAATATTTTATTTTATGTTATGTTATTTTTTAGTATGATTTTAAATATTATGTTTAATTTGAATGTAAATATTTATAAAAATATAAATTTGATTTTATTAATTTAAATTAATAAGGTAAAATCTATACTAAGAAATTATGAATTTTGATTCTGAAAGTGTTAACATTAGTGTTTTTAAAGTGAAAAATATGTCTTAAAAAGTGTTAATATTAATTTCCAATCATTTTGATTTCAAAGTGTGATTTTTCAATTCTAAAGGTGTAATTTTTTATTCTAAAAGTTTCAATTTTCATTCGAAATTGTAAATTTTAATTCCAAAAATGTTTATTTTTAAAGATTATACAATGTGTATTTAGATTTCAATATCTATAGACATATTATTTTTGTATGTGCATACATAATATTACTACCTCATCAATCTCTAAATATATCAATATGGAAGAGATGTAAAAAAATAAATATAAATGATAACAATTGCATTGTGAAGTTGTATTTTTTCATAGATATTTAAAGAAATGTACAATAAGATACCAAATAAAAAAAATGACAACTATGAGTTTGTCATTTTTACCAATTCCTTCACCTTAAATACATCGACCTTCAATAATTTTCTTGAAGAAATATATATTAATTAAAATAAACTAGGTCTAATTGATAAGTTCTTAGATGAAACAAAGTCATTAAAGAATGATAAGTATCAAAGTTCTTCTCTTGGTTAAAATCTCATTCATGATTATCACTCCCATTCTCAACATTATTCTCCCATTTAAACATTTTTTATATAATTATTTGTTTTCCTTTCATGTTCGAGTTGGCTTCTAGTATTCAACCTCTATCTAGTAAGACTCAATAGTAGTAATTTGGATGTCGGTAAATGCATCCCTTTGTACTACCCAACCATATCACACAATCTGGATCTATTGATTGTAGTATGAGCATTTGTTTCTCTAAAATATCATCCTTTGGAGAGAATGTAGCTATTGCATTTATTGATAGAGGTTGAACATAGAAAAAATCAATTGTGGGGGCATCTCCCTAAAAACACTTCCATAACTTCACGTTTGGCCTGTATAGAAGCATTGTTTATTATCTATTGCACCATAGATGGGAAAAAATTAGTTTTTGAGTGATTATTGTTGAAAGGAAGTGTCCAAAGTTTTATATATAATCTCATAATAAAGTATGTTAGTATGCCAATATTGTTTCCCTCCATTATCAATACATTTCTTCCAAAATGAAATATATGGTTTTAATCCCCTTTTTATTTCATCTATATTAGAAGGTTTCCTTATGTGTAGATTTAACAATTAAGGATACCCTATAGGTAAGGTTGGACTACCATTAGATAATGTACACCATAGATTAACAAGAGATGACCACTTTTGATCTCGAATTGAGACTTTATATTGAACAATTGACCTACTTTCAATGAGAAGGAAAAAATCAACATCCTTTGATACTAGTTGTCATAGAGTTATTGTCAAAAAATATCTTGAAGTAAAAAAACTCATCAATTAGATATGGGACATATAAATTGTGTTCTTTACATGTCTTATAAGTGTCTATCATTTTTTATAGTGAAAATATGTATTTTCTCCTTAATTTAGTTGATAACCTCCCATATGTTACATCTATTCCTTCATGTGTCTGTCCCATGGGAAGGAAACCAAATTCAACAATATCAAACACCCCTCTTGTTGTTAAAAATGATAACAATGAAAAGAAATAGTGTTTTCTTTTATCAATTGCATAACTATCCCTTTGCAATAATAACACTAGTGCCAATTTTCTATTTGACTAGTAAAATTTTGTATTACAAAAACTTATCTTAGGTGCTTGAGTATCATCTTTCTTGTAGAAAAAGCATTTTTCATAAGACTTGGATTGTAATAAATATTTATGAAATGAGTAGTTTGGTGTTCCCCTCTTGTAAAATGAATCTCCATATTGCTCTATCATTAGTTCCTCAAAAACATTTAAAAATTTAGCTAATGACGTTATGGTGAATTTTGAACCCATCTTCAAAAAGGAAACACTAAAGTGGCCAAAGCCCCCAGTTTTGTGTCCATGTGAAATCATACCAGTCAAAGAAATGGGGAGGTTTACGACATTACTAATCAATCTTACCTTCTTGAGCAAACTTGGTATAAAAGTCCTTGAATTTTCCATCTTGTCATGCAGAGTGCACTTTTATCAAATGTTTCTATAGATCTTGTATTCGACTTCGTTTTAGAAGTTTTACTAGTAATTTTCCATTTTAGCATATTATATGGCCTTATTTTGGAATTTTTTATATTGACATAATCTACATTATCCATAGGTAGATACAACAACTACAGAGTACATGCTTTGAATATTTCCCAAAAGTTAATCCTAGTTTCCTTTGCATTTTTATTTAAAATCACAACTAAAGGGGCACCACTAAGGTCAAGCAAGTGGCTTGTAGTCCATTTGTAGAGATAAAATTTTGATAATAAACATTTCCCACAATAGTTGAACATTTTTTGGAATAAAACTCTAAACTGGTTACCATCTAGTGGTGGAAAGTGCACCACCTCCCCTCCTAGAAGATTTGAAATTATTCCCATGGGAATATAATTTGGCTCTAAAGAACAGTGATGGACTAGATTCATCTTTACTCCCAAGAACTTAAAATGTTATGGTTTTGGTTTGATCATGCCACCGAACCTTCAAATTTGTTAATGATTTTAACACTTAAAATTGAACCTATCTTGAAATCCACCATTTTGTTTGTTAGTCAAGATACAAGTCCACTAAGATTCAACATTGATGAGAAAATGTTGCAAGACACCAATAGTTCCTTCATTAACTCACTAAATGAGAAAGATATTAAAAACATCACTTTAATTGAATATGACTCATTTGTATTTTTCACAAGTCCAATGGAAATGCAACCTCATTGATCTAAACATTAATGTAACAATATAACTTTTCTAAGAAGGAAATCTAATCTAGATTCATGTAGAATATTTTTAACTTGATTATTAAGATCTACACCAATTATCTCCTTCACCTCGACATATTATAGAGATCACTCAACGTGGTTAGCAATCTATGATGTAGGTTCATTCAATAAAATAACCTTTTTCTTCTAACAATGTATCTACACCTATTGATGCACGTGACAATTGAATATCTCCATGAACAATTGTATTAACATTTATGGCACATTCATATTTGATGACACTATTGTGCAATTGTTTTCTTCTTGGGTAGGTTGTTCCTTCAACAACTTTTAATTCATTAAACAAAGATTCTACATAATATTTGGAACCTAACATTCAAAGATACATTTTTGGTAATCCACAACAACAAAATTACTAAGAAAAATCAATATAGTTTAACTAAAATCTACACAAATTATTTAAAACCAATCTAAATAAATTGTATTCCACAATAAAATTATAATAAACCTATAAAATAAACATAAATAAACATAAAATAATCTAAACAAAATAAGTTAATATAAATTCTATGAGTTAATATCTCTTCCATATTGTTGTGCAAATTTTACAAAAGACATTTTACATATTGTGGAGAAACCTCACAATATACTATAAAATGATGAAAATAATTTTATAGTTGAATTGTTTCAATATTTTATTAAAATAAATCCAAGTTTGATGTAAAATTTAATTTTTATTAATATAATTTCAAGTTTGAAAAAAATTAATAAATTTCAAATATCATATATTTATAGAAGCAGGTGTAATTTACATGCATTATTTTTTTGTTGAAGTAGGTGTAATTTACGTCAATTACATATTTTGTTGGGTTAATTTATTATGAAAATTTATTTTTAGTTTAATGATTTATATATATTTATGGTTTATTTTTATTTTGGTTATGTATTTATCATCTCTAATAACACTTTAATCACATATTTATAATGAATAACTTCTTTAATTTAATGACACATATATCTTGTTGTAGTTATATTAGTAGTTATGGATTTTGCATATAGTAGAAACATCTAGTTAGAATAAATTATTGGTGTTTGGATTAGAGAGATTGTTGTTAATAATATTTTGAAATTTATGATTCACATATTTAAATTGCATGGAAGTAAAAAACTCTTATTTATTTGGGGTAGTTAGAAATGTATATGTAATTTATGTATATATACTTTGTAATATTGACCATTACATGCATATATTGATGGAGTACTACATATTAAAAGAAACTATTGAAAAATGCATCTTTTATGAAGATACATATGAAAATATAAACATATTGATACATATGAAGATCAATACCATTCAAATTAAAATAACATGGAGAATTCCTTAAAATTTCCATCATGTTGAGGATTTGAGTTGGTTAAAAACATTCAAATTCAAAAATAATTGTGAGGAGAATTAATTTAAATTGCAATCAAGTTGGACATTTTATGTTCGATATGAAAGAGATATAAAAACAATATTTTATATTTTGATGATTACTGTATTTTTTTAGTAAATAGTTTTTGGAAAAAAATAGTTATGTTGTGTAATTTGCAATGTATAAATAGAAATATTAAGTAAATTGTGTGTTGTATTTGCAATACAAAATACACTACATAAATTGTTGATTATATTTGATATGAATGAAGTTTTATTATATGCAATTCATAAAAGATCATTACAAAACAAGTCATTACCAAGAAATGCACACATTGCTACAAGTACATAAATTTATTTTATATGACCAAGTAATTTTTAAAAATTGCTTTAGTAATTTTTATGTTGCTTTATGGATATGTGTAGAACAAAAAAATGTGAATGAGTTTTTGCCATTTTTATTTGGCAAAACTAGATTGAAAAGAAAGTGATTTAAAGTTACAATAACACAAGATAATTGTCACACACCAAAAAAAAGTTATGTTGTTGCTAGAATCCACATGTATATCTCAAACCTTTATATAAATTTTGTGAGATCTTTAAGAGTGTTTTGGTACATGATTTTAGAGAAAACCATGTTTGAGAGGATGAAGAAAACTATGTAATTACAAAAGGTTATAATTATGATTATGCTAATGAAACATACTTATTACATTTATTGTGGCTTTTCTTTCTACACCTAAAAGGTGTTAGTGATGTGAGATCTACTATAAACAACATGAAACTAGTATGTTAAATTATGGAATTGGTTATTTTTTTATTTTTTTTTGGTATGTGTGACAATGTTTTATTTTGTCAAAAAGAACTTTTTATTTTTCTATATATTCAATTGCGACTCATAAATTTAGTGGTAGTAGTAGCACATAATGTGCAACCAACTTTAAGATCTATGAATGATATGGAATAATTGTGAAATTAGTATTTGTAAAGTGTAAAATGGAATTTTGAAAGTGTTAATATTGAATTCTAAAATTGAAAAAAATAATATTCCAAAAATGAAAATATCCAATCAAAATTTGCAATTTTGAAATTTGAAATTGGTAATTTTAGAACCAAAATTTTCACCTTAAAAAACCCAATTTGGATTTGAAAGACAACTTGACTTGTACTCAAAGATAATTGGAATTAATCCAAATTTAAGGAAATTAGAGTTTTATAAGAAAAATAAATAAATATGAATAATTTCTCAATATTCATATCATTGATCGACAAAGTTATTTTTTCTCTTCATTAAATTGCAGAATGAACATTAAACTCTAAATATTTTGAGGTTTAGTTATTGAAATTTCAAAATTTCAAGTTTAAATAAAAAAAGAAATAACTATTTCTTAAACTCATGTAACATTCCTGCCCCTACTCCAATGATGTAAAATGTAAACATTGTATATCAAAAATAACAAAATAAAATGTATAGCCTATTACAAATGAACACTAATGGAGTCATGGGGCTTAAGTTTCCACAAGAGGGGGGTTTAAGGGTTAAGGGAGATTTATTTATGTGTATTAATACCTTATAAACTTAATATTGTGTATGAACCTTCTATCTTCATTTTGAGTGTATCAAATAGAATCATTCAATACACTTAAGAGGGTTGGTGGGAAAAGTCATCTTACATAGTTATGGAGAACATGGGGCTCAGTACAATCAACATTACATGCACGAGCAAAAGGAAATTCAAATGGGTATTGTATGTAGTTTTTGGGACAACATGAATGTGCTTAGTTTTAGAGATTAAAGAAAACCATACTTAATTACATATGGTTGGGTGGAACCTTTCCACATTTTCTTATAAATATAAGATTTTTTTTTTGGTTTTGATTTTTTGGCATACTACTCTTTGTTTTTGTTTTTGAGTAAATTGATACTAGTGTGCATGTTTAATAGATTGCAATCATGTTAAGTTAGATGCATGGGATTTTTTAGCATGTTATATGCATTTTAGTTTAATGGGAATCATATTTAAATTGTTGGATTTAGTAGTGAGTGTGCATTTTGAAACTCATGATTGAAAGTTTAAATTAGAATGAATGAAAAGACATTTAACAGTTAAGTTTTCTTTTAATAACAATTTACAATGAAAAAAGGGTTGTAATGTTTTTTAGATTATATATTGTTTTATAGTAACTATATTCCTTATGATTTATTCAACTTTTAAAATAGTTCTTCTTCATTTTAGAAAGAGGAAGGGTTGTAATGCTTTTTAGATTATATATTGTTTTATAGTAACTATATTCCTTATGATTTATTCAACTTTTAAAATAGTTTCTCTTCATTTTAGAAAGATATAGAATACGCTTATTTTTTTCAAAGGTGATAATAAGTTAGAGTTACATTCTAAGTGAGTCAAGAACATGTGTTTCCTCTTAAGAAGTCACAAGTTCAAATCCAGAGAGGGCATGACCATCCACTCTCCATCATTATAAAGCCAAAAAACATGTTCACATATTTTATGGTAAAAAAAATTAAAGATTAACAAATATAGTAGAAAGTTATAAATATGGTATATTTTATGATAGACATACGAAATTTAAATAGAATTTTGATGTCTTACAAAGTTATAAAATGTTCTAGCCAAAAACCTATTACATTACAATTCCATATTAAACATTTATGAAAACTCAGCTTTACCTAACTTCAGCCATTAATGTATCAGTATCACACGGCATTGAGGTGATTTAATAAATAATTTCAGAGAGAATCAGTCGATATAAATCATGGCTCATTGTGGTCATGGTAATAAATAAAAACAAATTTGTTTTTCATCTGATTTCTTTCTTCCTTCTTTCATATTTTCCTTGCGTTTAAGACCATCGATTCTGCAATAAAGTTCGTGAATTTGAATTCACGAATGTAAGAGGTTGATACACCTAAAAACACTTTGTTGTTCACGGGATCACATCCATGTCAAATGGAGTAAGGCAGATCGAATTCAATCAAGCTGAACTTCTATTACGATAAATCGAAAATCAATATAATGGATTTAGGTTTTCTGACACTTTGCAATATCTTAAGCCCAAACGGGCCGAATCCATAAGAAACTGTTATATTTGCCCTGGCCGTAACCTTCCTTGAAAGTCAATGCCTTATTCGCGCCATTCATTTTCATGGTCTCCATCTTCTCTGCATTTAATTATTCATCTAACAGCAGAAAGTTGAGCAGCGTCTCGTTCAACTCGGTGGGTTTCTCCAGCTGAGGAACATGCCCGCACTCTTTTATCACCGCGAGCTGAGCCTTCTCTCCAATATGTCTGCAAACAGGAAAAGAAAAATTGAACTTGTGCTTGGAAAGACTAACGAATTATGAAAATATCTATAAACTCCATTTGCATTAAGAAATCAATATTGTACAGCTTGATACCTCTGCAGAAGAAAGGCCTGCTCCAGCCCAAAGGTTCGATCCTTCTCTCCCCAAACTATTAGAACGTCCTGCTTGATTTCATCCAAATGCAAGAATCTTATGTTTCCATCAATTGTTTCAAAAAATGTGACATATTAATGGACACTATTGAATCTAATGTATGAATCTAATGTATGGTAGAAAACAGAAACCTGTTAATGGATAATGAATATTATTGAATCTAATAATTATGCCTAAAGGTGTATAATTATTGGAGATGGGCACAATTAATCACCTTTTAATTTAAAATTCTAATTTGATAGCTAACAATTGAAATTGCTGGAATATTTTTAGTAGTCCTCCCAAATCAATGAATGTGATTTACTCTTCATAACTTCCTTGTATTTTTGAATGCATCAGTTAACCTGTTTACTTTTTAACATTTACCTAATCATATCAAGAAATTACTGTACCACCACATGATTGCCACTTTTAACTGATTAACTTTTGAAATTATCACATTTAAGATTAACTTTTGGATTTCTCAGATCTATGTGGGTTTTAGCTGTCCTTGAGTTTCAATTCACCAGACTAACTTTCCGCGTTCACCAACACCAACACCAACCACTTTGCAGCTGTGCTAGTGGATGAAAAACCTCGATAATGAATGAGAAACCTGGATAATGGATGTTATTGAATCTAATGTATGGTAAAGAAAGAAACCTGGTTCACTGTAGGCAGTAAGTTGGAATTCTCTGAACCAATGACAATAGCATCCAAGAGCTCTGCTTTCTTCTCTCTATTTCCTCCCATGGTCTACCAAGCATTCAAATTCAAATTAAACAGAAAAACTTAACATCTCGTTCCAAGGAAACAACGCGAACAATATCAGCTTATACCTGAAGGAAGTCTTCGTATATACAAGTAGGAAGCCATGGCATCTTGTAAAAAGTAATATTCATGGCTTTTCTTAAATCTCCCGAATTGTTGGGAAGGAGGACGTCTTTAATGTTGGAGGAGCCCAACTCTTTGAGAAGAGTATTGTTTGTCGACGGCGTCATGCAAATTGCGGAGCTGACGATAACCAGGCGACGGACAACGTTAGGGTAGTTGTGCGCCATCCAGAAGGCAACGAAGCCACCGTAGCTATGCCCGACCACGATCACACTCTCCACCCCAAGATATTCAACCATACTCTTCATGCACTCTGCTTGGAATATCTCACTCCGCTGGGAACTCGTGGTGGTGGAGTTCCCGAAGAATATGAGGTCCGGGATGAGGAGATCGAAGTGCTTTCCGAGAGCACAGATTTGGGTATCCCATCCGAAGAGGCCGTCTGTCCCGAAACCGTGAATAAGAAGGAGAGCCCGTCGCTTATTCTTCACAATGTATGGATTATTCTTGATCTGTAAGACCCAGCAGTGCAGGGAGGTGCCATTGCTCAACTGTATAATCTTTGACTTGAAACCCTTGGAGATCCATTGAGATCGCTTCCTCTTTCTGACGAATTCTACAATACTAAATCCAAACATTCCTTTCATTTCGTCTCCTGATCGATAGCGTTGGTTCAATAATCGGAGCGTGGGTTCAAGAAAAAGAAGGTTAGCCGCGTCCGGGGAGATCTCAAGCAATCAACTGGCTAAAACTAAGCAGACATTCATCTGTGAAACAGTACAGAACAAATAACTACATTAGGTCATTACATCAAATCATAAATTAACCAGGGATCGGCCGTGATATCTCGAGAAAGTTTTCTAATAATGGGATCAAAATCGATA
>JZKD02S1772634.1:402285-413533 GCA_000966675.3 Picea glauca | reverse complement strand
AAGTCAAGAGATAAGCTCTTACCAAAATTGTTTTAAGGAGAGATAGAAACCCTAGAAGTGCTCCTTCCAAGTAGTTGAGTGACTCTTCAATGAATTCATCTTGCTAGATTTAGTAGAAACTTGTATATTCAAATATAATATTTGAAGCACCAAGAATGAACAAGCTCCAAGAATAGACACCAAAACACTAAGTAAAAGATCTTATATTAATGACTTGAAATGATCTCCAACAATTCACAATGATTTGAATGAGAGGAGTGCATTTATTTATAGGTAAGGATCACAACTCATTATTTATTTCTTAAATCTAGGTTAAGGAAATAAAATAAAAGTGACTTGTCATCTACATAACTTGGAGACTAAGTCAAAATACAATGAATAAATGCTTTACATGCTAGAAACCCTCATGAAACAGGTGACATCATCCTTCTGAGGGGGACGATTTTCCCTTAGGGTGTAACTTTCTATCCAAAAATGACTTGGGAGGCTTGAAAATGTGGCAAGGAATGATCCTTGGCCACCCTATCTCCAACATTCACCTTCAAAGTAGGGAATGACTTCTTCAGCATTCCAAATAAGGCCTCCAAAGGTGGACAACTACTCTCTTTGGGCTATCTAGTCCTCAAAAAGTGGTCAAAGGCCATCCACATTATCATGAGTGAGTTCCATGTCATATATTGAAGGTATAAAGTAACTTAAGTGACCTCCACATCATCAAGTAGACTCAAATAAAACCCCAACATCCTCATTAAATGTGCCAAGTGAGGGTTAGACAGCTTTAGTGAGTAAAAACATATCCAAAATGTGCCAAAGGAGAGGATCTCTCTAGAATCCTCCACATGGCATGTGTAGAGGGTGTCCACATGGATGGAAATAACCCATCTGTGCCTCGGAGTGTGTGACCAATGCCTAAAAAAATGTGAAGAGCCTTGACAACTGTGAGGCTACCTTGGGAAACATGAAACACAAAACTCATGTGTAGAATCATCTCCAAGGGCCCATGACCAAAATTTGGTACATACAATAAGAGAGAGAGTGTATGTGGGTAAAAAAAAGTGTGTTAAACCATGAGTATGACGACCCTTACAAAGTGTAATCACCTTTTACATAACAAATGGAATAAGTTAATAGTTAGCACCCCTGTAAATCATGTATCCTACTAGATCCACCTCAGAATTCTCGCATACCTACCTAGGACATAAATTCCCAACATGGAGGGAGTTACCATGACTAAGGGATAGTGTTGTTGGCCCTTAACCAAGTTTTGGAGAACCTTTGTCATGTTTGACCAATTTTGGGACTTCAGCAGGTTGGTCGAAGATGGAGCACCCACACAAAGCAGAGATCACGGGATATCGCCCCCTTTTGCGAGATTTTTGGGTGTTAGGGTTTATGTAACGGGTATGGGATGTCGACCCATGGGTTTTACCCATGTTTAGGCCCATGTTGTAATGTATAAATAAGTATCTAGGAGATTTAAGAAAGAGACCTAGTAGTGGGATCTATGTGATCGAATTAGCTTAGTGCATACTGTGATGAGAACTTGTAGAGCTAAGTGCTAGTGATTGTAAGAAGGCTTTGTGCTGTGCCGAGATCGAGGAAGGAAGATCTGGCGAGGTGCCCACATATCTCCTGTCTATGCAGAGTTGGTTTTGTGGCTCTGTGCATGTAAGAAGATTGGAAGAATACAATAAATAAGAAGAAGAGTTGGTGGACGTAGCCCCACACTTGGGTGAACCACGTATTTCCTGTGTTGTGGTTGCTTTGTGCAATGTGGCTGATATGTTATTGATGTGATTTATGCTTAGTGTTGTAGTCTCTATGTATGTTAGATTCATATGATGTAGTAGCTTAGTGCTTAATAATGTGAATGAATGCTAGATCTACTTGATGCTATGTGTTGAATGGTGGGATGTGATTAAGTCTTGATGAATACTGCATTATTCTGTAATTAGGGTTTTAACCTACGATGTGGATAAGGAGAAAGGCTAATGAATGCTAATTGATAAGTTCTCTATTAAGCATTGTGATCACAGATTTGTGTCCCAGCTAGGTTATGGACACTTGAGTCCTACAACCCCCCCTGCCTCTACCTCGTTTGAGACTTCATCTGCTCCGTAGGTGTTGTCGAAAGGGTCGGTCGTTAGGGTTTTGTTGGTGCGTTGTTGAAGCGTTGAACCCTGGGTCTGCCCCTGTGCCAAAAAATGGTTCTATTGTTGGGACTGAAACTATGATGTTGGGAACTAAAGAAAAGAGAAATCTCTGTGCATAGATCTATTGTTGTGGTGCACAATATTCTACTTGACTACGAAGCTCTGTGCTAAGAAGGGAATCAGATCTAAATAAAAGAGGTAATATCTTAAAGCTTTGTGCTTTGAAAAAGGTAAGATAAGTGGAAATTTTTGTTTCAAATGAATGGATCTAGGTATGCTTGTTAGATTTTGTCCTAGTTTGAAAACTAGGGCATAGCTAGAAGAAAGAAGATTTGATAGGAATAGATCTGATAGAAATAGTGAAAGATATGGTATTCCTATGCATAGAAAGAACTTTTGGACTAATGAGTGGATGCGGTATCCTAGAAATAACTTTTTGCAGGTTCATCACTGTGATCCCAATGCGCAGTACAGGAAAGGGTGGGGATCATTTGAGAGAAAGAGAGGATTGACTCTTTGTTATAGTTGCATATGATTAGGATATATTGTTAAGGAATGCCCTGGTAGAGGCCCTATTTGTATTTGTTGTAAATCCATTGGCCATGAAGTTTTGGAGTTCCCTAAAATGATTGCTAAATTTGAAAAGATGAATATGAGGCAAGAAAACCACGAGGAAGGTCAAGAGCCTAAGAATATGCTAGAACAATAGGAAGAATCAAAGACTATATTATTGCAGATGAAAGAAACATTGAATGATCACATAGACATTATCTTATCAGAGATCTTAAAAGAGGAGTGCATAGAAACAAGAATAGGAGATTTTGACATAGACTATGTTCTAGATAAGGAAACACAAGTGAACATTAGGACATAAAGTACTTGGGAAATTTTGGGAAAGCCTGCTATGGTTCCTTCATTGGGAGGAATAGGATTGTTTAAAGGAAAGATGATAAGCCTATGTGGAAGACTTACCCATGTACCTATGGTTGCTCATGGAGCATCGACTGAAGAAGAATTTGAGGTCATTAAGTTTGTTGAGAACAACACCCCCTTTACACTTTTTCTAGGAAGGACTTGGATTGAGAAAGATTAGATCCGAAGGAAAAAAGAAGAGGAAGCTCTAGAACATAAAAAGAAAGAATTAAGGGATTTCATGGCTAGGAGAATAATGCGCTTAATAGAAGAACAATAGGACAAGTCGAAGCAACTGAAGGAAAGAGACATGGTTTTCGAAGTTGAAAGAATGCAAGAAGGCTTAAAGAACTTATCCATGAAGGAGAGAAGAGCACCTACTCCAGAAACAGAAGAAGTATTACCTTCAAACCCTGTAAAAGACCCTCAACAGTGAGAAGTTACTATGCTAAGAAAATATAAGAATAAAAATGGAAAGAGGAAACCAATGACTCAGATCGCAGGGAAGAAGGCCAGAAATCTCAACAAGAAGAAAGCAAAGTTAGAAAAATTGCAGGAAGTTCTAGAAAGGACTTCACAGAAAGAAGGCTTGCAGAAATGGAACCTTGCCGGAATAGCAAAACAACACAAACTAACACTTCACCATGACGAAGCGATATGACCATTGGAGGTGCCCCGACTGTTAGAATGACGCTCCGGAACGACTAGAAATGCATTTATTTCCAGAAAGATCGCCATTAGACCGTTGAGACCATGCCATAACAGATGGAATCATATTGATTGAGGTATTCTTGCCCATTCGAGGAGTCTGTTACAACATTGTCTATTTAACTCGTCGGATATCTCACTAGGGACACTTTTGCAAATTGTGATTATCCGAGCCCACAAAGAACTAATTTATATCATGCAGTGCTTACTGATACCTCACCACCCATGTTTCTTACCGTGAGTATTTGTCCGCCTACCCGAGATATCTAATCTTGAGCGTATATGTCTGGAAAACGTAGTGCAGTAGAGAAGTACGTGGAAGAAATCCTCATAGACCTTATGGCTGAAGAGGTCATGTCCGCAGGTGCACAAGATTCATCGACAAGAGGATTTCAAGCCTCCCCATAAAATACACATCCATCTGGGCCCTCCTGAACCGCAAAAAAGAAAAGAAGCAAGCATTGTGACGACTTGGCGAACGCGAAGCTCATCCTGTCAGCTTTGCCTGACTATATCCCGCCTCTTGTTGGAGTAGTTAGTCGTGACAGCGTCCCGAGAGACTTTGACTATACATTGATCACTGCGTACCTCATTAAGGGAATACGTGTAGTTGGATTGCAGTTGGGACAAATTCTAACACTTAAGATCAGTGATTTCAACTAATTAGGAGATCACAAGAATTATGGAATGCTCACACCACATAAGTACTTGAAAAATACAACGGGGAAGAAGCCAAAGATAGTCCCCCATCCATGGTCCATGGACCATGGATATCACGAGATCAACAATCCTTAACTTTATGAAGATACCACACTTCGACAAACATCAGGAGGTTAACACATGCTTTAAACTCCTCCTGTCATGCTACCGTGGCGGTTACTTGTGGTTGGATAGGTGCATCACTGTAGATCTGGTGTTGATCCATCGGATCACCAGATTGAGCATGCAAAGACCAGACCCTTAGGATTTTTACCCATGGAAGGCTGCAAATCATGCCCTGGCACAATGAATAAAGGACACTTGCGAAGATTTAGAGAAGGAGAAGTGGGGCTACAAGGTAGCCTCCATAAAAAATGGCATAGTGCGCTTATCTTTCCAGTTGATCGCTGGTAAGATCATTAGGAAGAATAGACCAATGCAAGTCACAGGGTTTGTTGTCAACCTCGCAGGAAAATGCGTTGAAGGAATGCAGATGTACTGGACGTGCTACCTCGTCAACCAGTTGGAGAAAGATTGTTGTGACGTGTAATATCAAGGCTACAAGTTTCACTTCAGTTGGTTGTTGATTCTCGTTGCCTTTGTCACTTGGAAGATGCCGGAAGGAGAAACCTTCCCTAAAGTCGAGCTATCTGAACCACTAGTTGCGAGGTTCACTACACTATGGTATTCAAACGACATGGAAAAAAAATGGTAGTCAAATGCAGTGTTCCACACATATTATTTTCAGCTGAAGAGGGCCATTGAATCCTTCCCTCGCATGACGCCGAATACGCTACATAGATTCATGCCACTTTCGAAGTTACACACAGACAGGCACTTCATTTACATCACTGCGTGTGGGGACAAACAAAAGGAAGAGCTCTAGTCCTATTACAAGATCACTTAGAAAGATATGGAGGAAATAACCAAGGAATGGCCTGCATAATTCCTTGTACCAGGCGAAGAAACCGAAATATCTGACCCCGACCTCATCGGAAGTCCTGTAGTCACTCGAGAAGAGTATGATGGACCCAACCGTAGCAGGAAGAAGAAGGAGGAAGTGAAGGAAATGAACAATGCATCAAAGGAAACTACACCAGATTCACCTGGAGGAGGAGGAGATGACGAAATAGACCAAGAAGAGGACCAAGAGGAAGAAGACAAACAGGAACGGGGCGAAGTGACACCACCTAAATATCCCCTCACAGAGACTGAAACATCTAAGAAAATAAAGGTTTCCCTAAAGAAACCTTCAACATGGAAGAAGTCACGAGCCAATAAGCCCCAGCTACAGACTGTGCTTAAAGTGAATGACATTGATCTCATCATTGTCGTTGTAGCAGACACTTTGAAGGATATTTTGCAGCACAATGAAGAAAAGAAAGAGATAATGTACGATAGGATTGAGGCGGAGCTGAAAAGGGTACATCAAGCCCTCTACTCGAGCCACACAGTATGTACTGTGCCATCATCATCAGATGGTATAGAAGTGGGAGATGAGCCTACCCAACTACCCAAATTAGCAGATGCGACAGAGGCTCACCTTCATCATGTCTAGGAAGAAAAAGATTAGGTCACAGAGGCCTTGAAACAAGCAAAGGAGGAATCCCTAGAGCAATGTCAGATTGCACAGCAAGAGAAAGATAAACTCTAGGTGAATTTTGCAGAGGATAGAGCGCAGATCCAAAAGGAAAAAGAACAATTGTTCACAGAGAAGATGGGAATTAAGGAGGCAGTCACCAGAGCACTTCGCTCTATGCAGGGCCTAGCATAGATGGAAGAAGAGACAATGGAGAGCCAAGTGGGGGAGATTGTTGAATCCATTTAGCAACTTCAAGAAAGAGTATCAGAACTAGAATTGCAAGTAGTGCCAAGCACTCCACATGAAGTATGAGACCAGAGGGAAGAAACTACAAGGAGTGCAGTCGAAAGAATCAAGGCATTGGCATTAGAATGCAAGCAACTCAATAATTGAAGTGCGCAGACCTAGGAGTGCCTTGCAGAGGACCAAGAACTAAGAACATTAGAAGCCCAACTCTAGGAGGTGAAGCAACAATCATCGACAGTGCAAGCGCAGCTAAAACTACTGTCAGCAATCGAGAAGATGAAAAGGTCACAAGAAGTGCGCACAGTTCAACAACAGGTCATTGCCATCCAGAGTAGAGTCATGGAAGTGACCCATAGACTCTAACTGGCGAAGGATGAATCCTGCACAATTTTTGAAGAGATCGAAGGATGAGGTGCACAGCTGGAACAAGTGGTCACCACAATGGAACAACGGTTGGAAGGACCAGTCACCAAGAAATTCATTTAGGAGTTCGTTGAGCAGGAGGCTTTGGCGAAGCAATAGGTCGAGGCAACTCAAGACAAGTTTGAGGCCTTCGAAGCAGAATTTCTCAGATCAGAGTGACTCAAGAGGAGTCACAGGTGAATGTTGGGGGCCTGTTGGCCCTTGACCAAGTTTTGGAGAACCTTGGGCATGTTTGACCAATTTTGGGACTTCGACAGGCTGGTCGAAGACGGAGCGCCCATGCAAAGTGGAGATCACGAGATCTCGCCCCCTTTTGTAATATTTTTAGGTGTTAGGGTTTATGTAACTAGTATTGGATGCCGACACATGGGTTTTACCCATGTTTAGGCCCCTGTTGTAATGTATAAATAAGTAGATAGGCGATGTAATAAAGAGACCTAGTAGTTGGATCTATGTGATCGAATTGCCTTAGTTCATACTATGATAAGAACTTGCAGAGCTAAGTGCAAGTGATTGTAAGAAGGTTTTGTGTTTTTCCAAGCTCGAGGAAGGAGGATCTGGTTGGGTGCGCACAGATCTCTTGTCCTATGCAGAGTTTGTTTTGTGGCTCTGTGCATGTAAGAATATTAGAAGAAGACAATAAAGAAGAAGAAGAGTTGGTGGACATAGCCCCACACTTAGGTGAACCACGTATATCCTGTGTTGTGGTTTCTTTGTGCAATGTTGATGATATGTTGTTGATGTGATTTATGCTTAGTGTTGTAGTATCTATGTATGTTATATGAATATGATGTAGTATCTTAGTGCTTAATAATGTGAATGAATGCTATATCTGCTTGATGTTATGTGCTGAACAACTGGATGTGATTAAGTCTTGATGAAAACTGCATTGTTTTGTAATTATGGTTTTAACCTGTGATGTGAATAAGGAGAAAGGATAATGAATGTTAATTGCTAAGTTCTTTGTTAAGCATTGTGATCACATATATGTGTCCCAACAAGGTTGTGGACACTTGAGTCCTACACCCACCCTGCCTCTACCTTGGGTAAGACTTCATCTGCTCTGCAGGTGTTGCCGAAAGGGCCAGTAGTTAGGGTTTTATTGGTGCGTTGTTGAAGCATTGAGCCTTGGATCTACCCCTGTGCAAACAAGTGTTGGCACCAATTTTTTTTGATAAATATCATACACATAAATGAATTTGTGCACACCTATTCTATTTTTGTGCATGCTCAAGCAGTTGTGTGAGGGGTGACATGAGGCAGACATGCCAGGTCAAGTTTTGTTATTGCGCGCCAGTTCGAGTTTTTCCAATGCATGGCGGTTTGGGTTTTTCGATGCATGCGAAAAATAAAGAAGACACGACATGCATGTTGGAATCAAGAAAATAATCTTTAGGAAATCTCCATGAATGATTACTCTAGGAAGCACAAGGGAACATGGAGAACAAAGAAGATGAGTTGGCAAGGTAGTGATATATCCACAATTCTGAATAGGCTATGTCGAATGCATGCAGGTGAAAAAGGAGTGTGGTACTGGAATTCAGATGAGGGAGTGGAACATAAATGAAAGTGACAGAGCGCCAGAGCCGAGAAGAAGATAAAAGAGAGAAATGGAAATAGAAAGAGAGTTAGTCAGTTGGTTGTTGTTTGATGGTTGTAGGTATTGTTTTCCTTTAGCTCACTCTGAGCCTATGTTTGTAATGTCTTTGGTTGTAAGTATGAGTCTTTCACATTTGAATATTTTGAAGGAAAGTGCATGGCACTTTGTAATGTAACACTGAGAAAATATATAAGAGAGAAAGGCTTTGTTGCTATCAATTTATGAGTTTCTTACTGTATATTTTTGTTGGTTAAATTAAGATGAGCCAAATAATAATGGTGGGGTCCTGTTGGCACCCAATTTTTTTGGTAAATATCGTGCACGTGCACAAATGAAGTTGTGCATTCCTATTCTAGTTTTGATCCTACTTAAGAAGTTGTGTGAGGAGTGATAGGAGGCACATGTGCCAAATTAGTTTTTGTTATTGCGCACCAATTTGAGTTATTCCAATTCACGTTGGTCTGATTTTTGTGATGCGCACCAAAAATAAAGAAGATATTGCATTCACGTCAAACTCAAGAAAATAAAATTTTGGAAATCTCCTCGATTGACTAGTATAAGAAGCATAAGGGAACATGGAGCAGGGAGAATATGAGCTAGAAAGGTAGCTGATATTTCCACGATTCCAAATAGGCTACATGGAATGCATAAATGTGACAAAAGAGTGTAAGACATACAATCAAAGGAGTGAGTGGGAAATAAATAAAAGTGACAGAGCATTAGAACCGAGAAGCAGATAAAAGGGAGCAACAACAACAGAAAGAGAGTTAGTCAATTGGTTCCTATTTGATGGTTGTGGGTATTGTTGTCCTTCAACTCACTTTGATCATGTTTGTATTGTCTCTAGTTGTAAGTCTAAGTCTGTCACATTTGCATAGTTTGAAGGTGATCCAGATTTATGAGCGGAACAAAATGAAAATACAGATTTATAATATTAAAAAAAATATACAGTGAATAATAATAGAGATACAATAAAACTTGACTTCTATTAAATAAGAAATATGTTGAAACTATAAAATGTAAACTGAAAAACAAGCTTGCTAGAATGGTGGTAGCTCATCTATGAGAAGAGATGTGACGGTTACGCTCATTCGTAAGAAGATGAGTACAATGAGGCTCCCAAGGCCTTTTTACAATAAACGTGAATTTCAAAACCGTAGACATCCAAAAACCTAACCGTAGGAGATGAAGCACCAAAAGTCATGTGGGCCCCGTTGGGCTTAGTTAGTACATCAACTTTCCGGGGTCGTAACATTTGCATACGATCTCCATTTTGAGCGCACGATAGCTCGTTGAAAAGGTATTGAAAAGGAGATTCATTTAGGGGGATAAACCAAAGCCTTCGGCTATCATTAAGGTGCTCGATCATGAAAAACGTCATTTAGGCCCTCAAAATGGCTCGAGAAATTTAGGACCCAAAAATATGCTAAAAATAGTAAGTTGCCAAAAAATTAATTTTGAGCCAGATGGAATAGGTGGGTGTCCACCAAGACCCTCCTGGATCAGAAGGAAATTTCATGGCACTGTGTTTTGTAACACTAGGAAAATGTATAATTGATAAAGGCTCTGTTGTTGTCAATTTATGATTTTCTTAATGTATATTTGTGCTGGTTGAATGAACATAATAAAGATGTAATTATTTTTTTTCTATGATGTTTTAATCATGTGTCAATTGAATGTGTGTGTTGTTGTTGTATATTTTTAGTTGTTAAGTACTCTTCAATGGATTGCGTTGGACACATCGACCACACTGAGAGGGGGGTGGTGAATCAATGTGAGGCTCTTTTTACACTTCTTTTAAAACTTTAGTTAGCAATCACCATTTACTCATTAGTTCCATTCACACTTAGTTGCTTTCATGTAAACATATCTCAACAATAAATAACTTTTAACCATGACAATAATGAACACAAAGAGCACCATATATATGTTTAATATTTTTGTATTATATGTTACAGGAGACTACAATCTTAGGTTTTATCAACACCAACTAAAAAGAGCACCGACTCAAAGAGAGAACAAAATCTCAATTGCAATACTCAGCCTTCATATCTCAACACCAACTGAGATGTGAGGAATCCAACCCTCAAGTACAATACCTAGCTTATAGATAGAAAACAATATGCCAAACTGTACCAACAGTCTATACCAAGACAAGTGCATCAACTATGCACAACACAACCTGTCACAACAACCTGTTACCTCAACCTATATCATCAATCTCATCATCCAAATATGATCTACTCACAAAGATCAATCATCAAGTGAACTCTCAACCATATTCACAATATCACCAAGTTAACCAACAAGATACCTATAGTAATACATCATACTCTCCATAAAAAAATACCATAAACCCTTATACAAGATCATGTGCCAAAACCATACCTTTAATCTTGTAGAAATCATCAAGACTTATACCATATGATGCAACAATTGGAGCAATTCCAATATGCAAATATGATGTGGTTACCGAACTTCCAATTTTCTGTAGATGCCAAATTGTTGCTGCGGTTTTGTTGCGTGATTCTAATATCGTGATTTTGCTGCATGATTCTGCTATCATGGTTCTGTTGCCACGATTTTGTTTTTGTGGTTTTGTTGCCTCAATTCTGCTATCATGGTTTTATTTTCACGATTCTCCTATCGCAATTATTTTGTCACAATTTTGTTGCCATAGTTCTTCTACTGCGATTCTTCTTCCATGGTTTCGCTGTCGCAATTCTTCTACCGTGATTTTCCTTCCATGAATTTTCTCTTATCAATAATACCTACCCAAATAATATTTCACAAATGGATATTCAATATGATCAAATATCATACTCATAAGAGACCCTTTCTCTCTTATTTATACTTCTCCAAGTATCTTCCTCTAGGGGTTATCTTCTAACCAACTTACCCAACTTCCTTCTTTTGGGGCTAACC
>JZKD02S1772634.1:310702-340023 GCA_000966675.3 Picea glauca | reverse complement strand
CCTAAAAAGATGCAGAGCTCTGTTAGGGTGGTTGGGGCTGGCCAATCCCGAATGACTTGGATCTTTGCTGGATCCACATGCACCCCCCGCTCATCAATAATGTATCCCAGATACTAAGCCTGGGTTATGCCAAAAGTGCATTTCTCCAAATTGGCACACAACTTGTGTTGCCGCAGTGTTTGGAGGACCTATCGGATGTGGTGGAGGTGCTCTTCCCAAGTCTGGCTAAATATCAGAATGTCATCCAAGTACACCACTACAAATGAGTTGGTGAATGGCCACATGATGTTTTCCATTAGCCTCATGAAGGTTGCAGGGGCATTCGTCAACCCGAAAGGCATGACCAACCATTTGAAAAGGCCCTCCTTGGATTTGAATGCAGTCTTCCACACATCAGAGGGTTCGATTGGTACCTGGTGATATCCAGACTTCAAGTCGATCTTTCTGAAATATTTTTCCCCCCTTGAGTTGGTCCAGAAGGTCATCAATCCATGGGATCAGGTACCTATTCCGGACAGTGATCTTGTTCAGTGCCTGATAGTCAATGTAGAGTCTCCAAGTCCCATCCTTCTTCTACACCAATATGATCGGGCTCCCATAGGGCGATGAACTCGGCCGGATGTGACCTTTCTGTAGTAGCTCCTGAATCTGCCTCTTGATTTCGTCATCCTCTAGGATAGAGCGTCAGTACATGGGTCCATTAGGCAGCGATACAACTGGGGTCAGATCAATGGGGTGCTTGACCTGGCAGTGTAGAGGCACCCTTGTAGGGGAGGTGAAGATGTCCTCGTACTCATCCATGACCTTATCCATCTGTTGTTTTTGTGTAGCGGGGCCCTGTCTGGAGGTCATGGCCACAATCTTCCTCTTTCCCTGAGGGCGGATCATTAGGAAAACAAATTTCCTGGTTTTGGAAATGAGCTTACTGCATTGTTTTGTAGTAACCAAAGAGATGGTGGTAGGAGGTGCTATCTATGGTACCCTGTACATCTTATTGCCCAAAGTGATAATAACAGCACAAGGCCTGGAATCATACAGAACATGTCACTTCCACAAGTACGGTTGGCCTAATAATACATCAGAAACATCAAGAGGAGCAATGTCACATAATACCTCATCCATGAAGGGCTTGATGTTGTAGGGAAGGCGACATTGTTGACTGACACGGAGGTCCTGTCCTTGGTGCAACCACTCGATGGTGTACGGTTGTGGGTGGGTTGTGTTCGATAAGCCCAGCCATTTCACGACCTCTACAGAGATGAGGTTCTTCTGGCTCCCGCTGTCGACAATGAAATGCAACGGGGAACCCTTTACCCACATCTTGGAATGGAAGATACGCTCTGCCTCCTCTGGATCTTATGGTTCCTCCTTCTGGATCTTCATGGTGGCAACGGTGGCGTTGGGCTCTACATCGATAATATGCTTCCCCCTGTCAGTCCCCTTGTTAGGTTCTGATTCAGAGTTGGAGCATGCATCTGATTCAGAAGCCTTCAACTCGGCTACCAGTGACTGCTTGTCCCGACACTCACTTGTGTTGTGAGTGGAGCTCTTATGGAACTCACACCACTTCCCCATGTCCTTTTTTGGCTTCGTGGGGTTGTTCTTTTCTTGTGGCTTTGGTGTGTTTTCCTTGGCTACCCCACCTTGGCTTTGTCCTTTGTTCTGCAGTTTGGGAGTACCTTTCCCTTGCTTCTGATTTGCAAATCCAAAGTCTCGCTTCTTCTGTTTGAACTTCTGCTCAATCTTGGCAGCATATCGGTATGCCACACCAAGCAAGGAGATGTCGAGGAACTCCATTTCCTCCTGAATGTATCTGTGCAGACAACTACGATACTTTAACACCAAATATTTCTCTGAATCTTTGATACCCAACTTTGTGCGTAGGGTATGAAACAGATTCGTCATCTCATGCACATCTTGGTCCCTTTGTTGCTGCAACATAGTCCATTGTATGTATTTGTCCTCGTAGCTCCCCACGGGATAATATTGTTCCTTGATGGCATCTCGAAAAGAATTCCAAGTGGGTGCAGCCGAAAACAAAGAGGGTTCTCCCTCACCCTCTTGCTCCGAGTAGGTTTCCCACCAGTCCTTGACATGGGGGACGACTTTGAGGAGTGCGAAAATAATCTTTTCTCGGTCAGAAAAGTCATGAACCGAGAAATGTACTTCTAAAAGATTCAACCATCTATCTACGACATATGCATCTATTTGGCCATCAAATATGGGAATGTCAAAGTTTACTTGTACCTTAAAAGGAGTGGCGCCTCCAGAGTGGCTTCTGGATGTCGATGCACCACCAGTCGGAATTCGTTGAAGAATCTGGGCAAAGTTGTCCATCATCGCATTCCTTTGTTTCTAGAGGGCCTCCTAGAGCAACATTTTGATAGGATCTTCTACTCCCTCATCTTTATTTTCTTCCCCCATGGGCAGTCATCGGGGTTTGCGAGGCTAATCTTGCAAAGGTTCAACCAGATCGAGTCCCAACTCCTTATACCCCGATCTCATTGGGGACATGAAAAGAAGGATTGAAAATGAGCAGACCGCTATGATACCACTGATCCGGATTTATGTAGGAACACAATGAAATATAGAAATACACATAAACACAGAGATGCAGCAGAAATAAGACTTCATTTCATTAATAACAAATGACTGAAATGTGCTTACAGACAGAATGGAAATAAACTAGCTAGGGCATTGGTAGCTTATCTCTAAGAAGAGTTGTGGTGGCTACTGGCCTCTGAACTGTATTACAATGAGGCTCGAAGGCCTATTATTATTGAAAAATAATGGAAAACCCTAAACATCCAAAGGCCTAACCCTAGGAGATGAAACACCAAGACTATGGGCCCCATTTGGGTAAGTTGGTACATCAACTTCCCGGAGACGTAACTTTGGCATACGATCTCTGTTTGACACGTTCTATACCTCGTTAGAAAGATCTATCCGAGGACTACAAATTTTGGGTGAGAAATACCACCTATGATCCATGTTGCTCCCCATTTTCCCAAAAAATGTCATTTAAGGCCTCAAAACTGCTCCAGAAGTTCAGGACCCAAAAAACTGCTAAAAATAGTAAACTGTGCGGAAACTGAAAAACTGAAAGAAGCAATGGTGGGGTCCAGGTGGAATAGGTAGGTGGCCACCAATATCCACCTAGATCATGACATGAGTTATATCGATGATCCATATGTTATCTTGATTCAACGGCTCCGATCATATCGCGATTTCGCATATCGTGATTTCGACAATACTGTGGTATTGTTTCTTGCCTCTCCATGTCACGATTCACGAAACTTCGATTCACAAAATTGTGTCACCTTGCACTTTTAAAGATCGTGTAGATTCTCCTAGATCCTATGATGGTCCTTCCTCGCACTCGAATCTAACACCCAATATCTATCCTCCATATATGCGCGCTCTTCTTGTCTACATTGAGATCTGACAACCATTGGGAATTCTGAATTGTTGATCCAATGATCACTATTGCTGCTCCTCCCCGATTATCACTGCCCTGCTGATCATTGTTGTTGTACTTGCCATCAATGACAAGCATACGCTACCTGTAAAACATGCCAACAATTCAAAACCTAAGAAATCATCTTCCCTAGAGTTATTGACCAGTTAGAGAACAATCTTGAACTCATAGAAATGAATAGGATCCCCTCAGACGACCCAATCACAATCAGAGAAGAGAAAAGGGGATTAGAGTCAATTCAACTAGACGAAATCACCGGTTTGGAAAACCCTAGTGCTCCATCAGAACAGATCAGATCACTGGGGACCATGCCAACCTAGCCTGAGGTTTTAAGGATGCTTGGTGAAACAAATATACCAAACCCCCCTATTTGATTTAATAACCATCTATGATGACGAGGAGAGTTTGAAGTTATCCCTAATAAATCCAGTACTGATTACTGAGGAGAAGGAACCTAAGAAAGCATCTTCCCCAAGTCCATAAGCTTCAATTCAAAACCTTCCATAGAGCAACCATGAGGTTGAAAGTGTGTTAGACACTAAGTTACTCGACATGTCAAAGACCTTGAAATACAACTCAAGGGATGAGCTAGGATTGGGTGGTTGAAAAGAGGAGGTCCAATAGCACACAATTGACACCTCGACAACCAATTACCAAGTAAGTACTGAACCTATATCTGGTTCTTCAAGTTTGTTCGATGCCTCACCAGTTGATGGACAACAAACAGAGGTCGACCCATCAAAACATGTGAAACAAGCCTAGGAACCAACCCTAGAACATATACACACAGATGAGAGCATGGGAATCACTCTAACCTAGGGAGAACAACAAATCACTAAGCCTTTTGATGTGCTCGTCGACATACATGTGATCTCCTATGACAGAAAGAGGAAAGATATCATTAAGAGGACCACCAAGAAGAGAAGTATCACACTAGATGGCTCGATTCTCATTATTATCACATAGAATTGTAGGGTTAAGGAATCACGATACAAAAGATCTTATTTTTTTCAAAGCTTGTATTTTAAATAAATTCTCAGGGATTATGTCATACCATCAACTAACAGCCTCCTCGAAGTGTGCAAGCTATATTTGAGTTTGCACTATGCACTGGCACTACGAACTAGTTAAGGAAGAGGGTTGGATTCATGAACCAAGAGAGGAGAGAGATGGAGGAGCAACTTTGGTTGCTCATTTGTAAGCCTGAGGGCCTATTTGTAATGACATTTTATGCCATTAAAGATTCATGAGAGTTGTTATCAGATTGTCTTCTTTTTTTCCCACTTCTTTGTTATCTTCTTGCTTGAACGTATTGTAGGTTTTGAGGATAATAGATGCCATTGATTGATGGATTCATGAACAACATAGAATCTATTGTAGCTTTCCCATTAAATAATTGTTCATTGTTTAAGAAAATATTTATCTATTGCAGAAAGGATCTCTATATAATGGATGTTATTCCTTTTTCCATATTCACCCTGCTTCTACTCATCATTATATATCTCTTTTTATGATATGTAGTTTGATTTCCTTTTATCTGTACGATGTTATGAATCCAAGCCTAATGGAATTCCTCTGAAAACATTTTGTTTCCCTCTCCCTTTATTTCCTAGTCTTGTTGATCCACCTACTCAATCCATTTAATTAATTTATATTCTGATGGGTATTGGGCTTGCACTTACAATATTCTAAGTGTGACTCTCAGTGCTAACACTCATCACTGTGAAGGAGAAGCTGCTCAGAACAGAACACGCCAAGGCATATGAGATTATCGACATAGGGATGACTATCAAGGATGCCACATTGGATTGAGCAAGGAGAGATGAAAAGGAATTGGTTTCTACACTTTATGAGTTGGAGCATCTGTGCCATTTGGAAAAATACTATCAAGGATCCACAAAGGCCACAGTGTGTTTGAGGAGTGAGTTCTAGGACACTTATGAAAAGTTCACAAATGAACGACACCTTTTCATTGTAGGTATAGCCGATTTCTAAGAATATTCCCTTATGGCACTAGCAACCTGCAAAGACGTGGAAAGGTGGTATGAAAAATCATACGAGGAAGTAGTAAGGATTGGTTACATCAGTCCAGTACAAAAGGGTTGAGACACCGAAGAGAACAATATTTGAATGTTAAGGGATAGAAGCATTTCTTGGATCTGGAAAGAAGTCAAATACTGGGTAAATATGGCCTAGGAACCTCAACAAGAGATACAAAAGAAGTGGTCTGAGTGAGAAAAAGGATGGAAAAATATTAACAGGGAGATGAAAGGCATCGCCCTCCCAAATTTCAGCTCACTCAAATACTTTGTCGACCTACATGACATAGTCAAGCATTATGCAAAACAAGACTCGACATGTATAGCAGAGATCATGCAAGTGGAAAGCATAGTGCCAGGTCAAATACAAAAAATTATGGAGCATCTGATCAAGGCTTGTGCAGTTTTGCAATGGTTGAGTATTAAAATAGTCAAATACAGAGAACGAGTAGTATAAGTGAAAGAAATTATTTAAGCCCCGATGGACCAACACAGGTTCCTGTATGCAAACACATGCGAGGATCTCTTTGTCAAGTGGTCATAATATGAGAAGAGTCATCCACTCTAGTAAAACCATGAGATGATTCTTAGAGAACAGAGAGATCAAGCACCACGTGGCGATATTTTGTTTTACTTAACTTAGACTTGTACTAGCTATTTTTAGTTAGTGATTCTATATAAATAAAGGGATTGACCTTTTAGTGGAGGTCGATGGCTTTTGGAAAGACCCTTATTTTTGGAATTGTAAACAACTATTTCTGAACTACCTTAATTGAGAAGGTCTATTTAGGACTGGAGACAAAAACAATTTTCATCAAAGGCGTTATGTGATTGGATTGAGGAGGAATTACTTCCAACTTTATTTCAGTAATTGATGTTGTAACGAGTAAGAGTTCTGAATCTATTGATAAGTTATATGTTTCAATATATTTTGCAGTTCTGGTTCCTAATGATGGAAATCAAATCATTGTGTTAATGTGTGATTAATGTTAGACCTAAGGAAACTATTTTTCTTTCCATCATTTTATTACATGCGTATTTTTCTTACGATAATTATATCTGAGTCAATAATTGAAATACCAACAAATTTATGTATTAGTACTAGGCTTGTGATAGGTGTGAATATCTTTGTCTGCATGCTTGATCACGAGGGTTATCCCAAGCTAAACCTTATTCAGTAGTTAAGAATCCCTTCTACTAGTTGGTTTATACCAGCACACATCTAATTTTATCAGGCCTATCTAATAAAAGAAAAGACAAAAAGAGAATGTTCAAGCTGAAGGAGGAACTTCAAAGGAATATATAATATTAATCACTAAGTAAATCCCATCGATAAATTAGCTAGTTCGAAATATATGGAGAACCATTCAACCATTAAACGTTGCAGAGTCTAATTGGGCCTCTAAGGAGGGTTTGGTTCATGTTTTTGAGTCAAGGGTTATCAGACCCCTCAACGGATAGTTTTCTTTATTAGCTTGAGGTGGATAACCAATTTTCCCTTGAGGAGGCTAAATAGTTTTTCCTTGAGGAGGGTAACTAGGTTTTCCTTGAGGAGAGTAAGGATTTGGCCCTTGGGGATGAAAATATGGTTGAACTTGAGGACCTTGTTGGCTGCCCGCAACAACCCCCTTCTTTTTCTTTAATCAAAATCTAGGGTCCCTCTAAATTTTACTTGGATTCTTCATTTGTTTTCCTTTGACTTGATTGGATTCGTATTGGTTTTCTTTTTTTTGAGGTTGGTTTGAGTTTATATTATTTTGTTTTGTTTGGTTTGAATTTCATGAAATTCAAATGCCATTTCGTTTTGCTTTCTACATAGTTTTGATGTTCATGGACGAGCTTCATAATTTGGGAGTTTGTTATTACCTCTTCCTTATTGAATTTATCTGCTATGAGAATGGATTGGTATGAGGATATGGATTAATAACAATGATTTTACACGAAGAAAGCTTATTGTGACACATCTTTTCTATGACATTTGTTCAAATTTGAATGAATGAGAGATGAGCATAGAAATCTTAATTTAAATGATAAAAAATATTTTTTATCAACTGTTTACTTTCGTTTAAATTATGATTATGTTTTTGTCTTTTTCTCATTAGCAAGTTTGGTTATTTTGAATAATGGGTTCAATACTTCATCAAATAATATATCGGTTGGTTTCTCATTTTCACAATATCATTTGGTAGGTTTAATGGGTAGGCCTCAAATGGGTCGGCCTTTTTATTAACTCAGCAAAAGAATTTGGAAAAATACATAAGTATACCTCATTTTGGAATTAATTTGCAGAATATTTTCTTAGGTAAGAAAACATACAACACCATTGAATTCATGGTGTCAATTTACCCAAAAATGACTGTCTACATGCCTCAATTTGACTCTAGCACTCCCATACCCTTGAGAAATCTTGTTTCAGTTTTCAGGCCTACACTCTATAATTAATTCACTGTACTTTGCCTCAAAAAATGTGCTCGGTCATCCTGTCGAGCGCCCTCCACTGTATTGGCGAAATTCCATCTTTTAAATAAAAATGGGGGTAGAGTTTACTAATGAATTTCATTGGCCTAACGATTGGCGGATGGATTATTAATTTTTATGGTTGGGGAGGTCCTAGGGTCAATCCCACAAACCTCCCCTTTTGGTGTGTTGTTACAACCATATGTTATATTAAAGCCCCCATAGATTTGGTGGAGTACTCTTAGTATCGCGGAATAACGAAATTGTCACTGTATTTGGATGAGAGTGGATCTATTGATAAATTTAGTGGAAAAGGGGTTGGTCAATGGCCAGCCCTTTTTTTTTCAAACTTTCAATTTCTAGACCTCATTGGGAGTTTGTCCGCTGCCACATGGCATCCCATGACTGGGCCACATGGTCACCATTTATTGGCCCATGTCATCCACTTGCACAGCCACCCTATCACATCATCTGCCATGTCATCCTACCATGTCACGTTCCATGTATCGTATTCTTTGCCACATGGCTGTATGGACTACCATGTGGCACTTCCTCATTGGTCCACATGTTGACCCTAAAATTTCAAAAATGAGTGACATGTGGAAGCCTTTGGTGCTACCACGTCACCATGTTGACGTCAGCATGACACATGTTGCCCTCTTCGTGTGACACATACACTGTATGGACATTGATGTCATCTGTAATGATGTTGATGTCAGTAGTACATATGTTGATTCATCCTTGCTAACTGGTCTAGGTTGACCAAAACTTTGACCGTGAATATCTTTTGATCCATAACTCTGTTTGACGATCCATTTACGCTATTGGAAATATTGTTACACACTCTTCACGATGATGCCAATTTCACTAATTTTTGAGGAATTTGAATTTTTTCCCTTTCTTTGTATGCTGAGGCCATTCTGAGCTTCTTGAGTTTCTTCTGTGAATTCTGAGTTGTCCTTAGTCTTCTCTGGATCCTTTTTGGATCATGCCTTCCCACTGAGAGATTTTTGGACCACCAAAATCTTTCATCAATCAATAGATAAGTGAGGGAATAGTTCCCTCACCTTGTCCTTCTCAATCCACTTTTCCTTGCTTAGATGTTTTCCCTTTAGTCCCACTCGAAGATAATCAACATGACCCCTGCGTGAATTCCTTGTCCTTTTGTCCAGGATGATATCTTCCTTTAACTCATCCAAGTACTCAGGAACAAACTCATCAACTAAAGGTATTGAAACTTCCTCACCCTGATCCATGATCATGGGAGGCTAAAAAATTTTCAAGTTCTCTACATTTACAACTGAGTAGATCTACATATAAGGTGGAATATCTAGACAAAAAGAATTTGTGCCACTTTTCTCCAAAATAGTGAAGGGTCCATAATGGATGGGCTTGAGTTTCTTTCCTTTACCCTTCAATCTTTCCTTGGTGACGTGAAGCCATACTCGGTCTCCAACTTGGAATTGATGATCAACCATGTGTTTTTCATGTCAATCTTTATACTATTCTTGAATTTTCTCCAACTATTCCCTAATTGCTTGGTGTACCTGCTCGATCCTATGGATGAACTTGCAGAGTCTGTCTTCATTTGTTTCTTCATTTGAATCAACATCTCTCCCATACATCAAGTCCAAAGGAACCTTAGGAAAATACCCAAAACATGTCTCAAAAGGAGAACATTGAGTGGAGGAATGTAAGGGTCAGTTGTAAGCATATTGTACATAAGGTATATGTTCATCCCATAACTTGTGATGCTTGTTACAGTAGCCTCGAAGAAAAAGTACCATTGTTCGGTTAACAACCTATGTTTGTCTGTTGGTCTGTGGATGGAAATTGATGCTCCTCTTCAACTTGGTGTCCATCATTATCCACAATCCTGCCCATAAATCCCCAAGGAATTGAGTATCTCGATCCAAGCTAATGGATGTGGGTAACCCAAAGTGTGTTGGTTGTGGAGCCTGATTATCTTCCTGATTCAGAGGTCCTTTCTTTCAGCCGGGTTTATACCCCATGAAGTATTTACACCCCAGAAGTATGTACACTCTTCCACGTGGGGCAGTGCAGAGGGGGGTACCCCCTCTGCGGGGTTCGGGGGGGGCTATCCCCCCGGCTAGGGGGTCTGGGGGAAAGCGTGGGTTCGGGGGTGAAGCCCCTGAAGGAAAAATTGCCTTTTAAATGTATATTGTAATTTCATTGTAAATCTGGACCGTTCATTATAAGGTCGCAAATCTAATGGTAGAGATTATGTTAGGGTTTTTTTCCCTAGAATTCAACCCTCATTTATGAGGGAAATGTATTACAACTATGGTTGATGGTGAATATTGTATTATGAGATAGGAGACTGTGAGAGAAAGAAGAGGAAGTTACAGTGGGTTTGTTGTAGGTTTTATCCCTTCATATGATGGATAATAATAAAGGAAGGACCTGACAATTTCTCTGGTGGACGTAGCCCACACTGGGTGAACCACGTAAATCTGTGTCTCTATTGTATAATGTATCTTCTGTGTTTTGTTTCCACATTTGTTTTATTTTATTGCTCCATGGTCCTATTTTTCTAAAAAAGTGAACCCAAACATACTGAAAGAAGAGATTAACAGTCTTCTCAGCAATGATCTTCTTTTTACATGACATTAAGATACACATCTTGCTAAACCTATCCACTACAACATACAAATAGTCATGAACCCTTTTCGACATTGGTAAACCACCTAAAAAATCCATGGAGATAATTTCCCATGGATGGGATGGAACAGGCAATGGTGAGTATAGCCCTAGTTTTCTTATAGCGGGCTTACAAGTAGAACACATCACACACTCCTTTACATATTTAGTTACAATTTCTTTCATATGAGGCTAGTAACAAAACCTCTACAGATGAGCCATAATTTTTCCTACCCCAAAATGCCTATACACAAAAGAAGTATGATATTCTCCTATTACATGGACTCATTCACTTGTAGGAATACATATATTTCCAAGATGGTAGAGTATTTTTCCCCATAGACAATATTTCTCTACCTGTGCACCATGCGTTAGCTTCTCATATACTTCTTTAAAATGTTCATCAATGGCATATTGTTCCACATAGCTATCATGGGATAAAGAACCATTCCTCAAAACATAGAATCAACAATAAGAGGTGTAGAAAGAATATAAGCTACCTTGTTACTCATACCCTTTTTGTACTTGATTTCTAAATGAAATTGTTGTAGGAAATGTTGGGCACTTCGTTTTTGGTTTGAAGGTTGCGCAAGAAGGAAAACAGTCCCAGTTTTGGTCAAACACGAGTTGCGAAAGATAAAAAGGATATGGACAGTGGAGAAAGTAAAGAAACAAAAATCGATTGTGAAAAGGGACATCACAACACCAGCGAGGCAAAATCAATTACAATAGAACAAGAACAAGAAAGCATGTGGAGTCCAAAGCCAGAAGATCCCACTCAGCCTATATATGAGATGCATATTATTGTAAAAGGGTTGGCTGATATGGTTGGTTGGGTTGGCTATTAGTGTTTAGTATGGTTGGGTGTAGTTGAGAAAAGTTTATGTGATTGTAATTTGTATATAGTTTTTGGAAAAAGGGTAGATAGATCTCTGTGACATGAGTTCGGAGCCAAAATCTTGTAACATAGTATTGATTTGTACCTATGAGATTGTATATAAGAATCTTTGTTGATAATATATATGGAAGGACCTAAAATTTTGAAATTACTATGTCATTTTGTGTTTATGCTCATGAATTGTCTCCTTACAGTACTTCTTTATGCTTGATAAGATCAATATGTTGTCTCTGTTTACAAATGATTTCGCAGCTTGAGTATCTTTATTTCCAGTATGAATGAGTTCAGATCTGTTATGTGGTTATTATATCTTGCACAAGATCATGGTGAATCTTGAAGGTTCAAGAAACCCACCTAAGTATTCTCCTTTCCCTTCCCTATCTTTCTATCTTGGTTGCACTTCAGGTGAGACTTCTTCTCTTTGGAGGAGATGAAAATTAAAACTCTCTAGACTACTCAGTGCCTTTTGTTGGTAACCTGATAAGGACCCTAGTCTGATCAATTCCGCGCCAACAAAATGGTTCCGTTATCAGGACCTATGTTAAAAGGGAACATGTAGGGAGAATGCTTATGCAGATTCAAAGATCTGATATTCACTAGTGGTGGGAGAGAAATTGTATTTCCTTCATATGGAAAGAAGAGGATATGAGAGTAAAATCTCTGAAAGATACCTAGGAAGTAGTATTTTACTCTGAAAGATCGAGTGACCAATACACAATATTCTGGGTTAAGTTCCTAGAAGAAATTTTCCACTGGATAGATAGGCTCCAAGAAGCTTTGGAATTCCAAGAATGAGTCAAGAAGGCATGCGCTTGGGATATAGAAAATATCACAGTACTTCATCGCTTAGATCATCCAGTAACGCAAGTGATCGATTTCTGGGTCAATACAACATTAGAAGGATATATTATTGAGTTTGCACTTGAGAATCACCAATATTTTTCACGGGAAAAATCATATTTCAAGAAAGACATAAGGGGAAGATTGTTGAGAGAAATCCCCCTATGTATTAAGGTCTTCTTTACGGAAGAGGGGATGTTAACTATGTCCCCGACTGATATGGCAATGTAAACACCCTCGCTTGGGGTGGGGTGAGTTTGGGGTGGATTCATGGCCTGAGAGAGGGGAGAGGTTTCTTTGACAAATGGGGGAGCAACAAGAAATGGACTCAATAGATGAGTAAGTCTTGAAAAGAGTCTCCATAGTTTAGAAGTGGTGGCATAGTAAGATAAAGAAAGTAGTAAAATGATCCAAGAAGTTGTGGGAAGAAGTCGGACCAGGAGAAGTAGAGGAAGGACAGATGGAATATTTGTAAAATATGAGAAGATAGGAAAGATTGACCAGTCAAAGATTAAGTGAGAGAGAAGCACAGAGAGAAATAATTCTCTGGGAGGGTGGACATGAAGGAGAAAGTGTAGAAGTACAAGAAAAGGAAGTTGACATGGATCTTGAAGAAGAAAGAGAATATTCATCCCCAATTCCAGGAAAGATCGGGAATCTGATTGAAGAGACCACTCCATAGGATGAGAACAAGACCCCTCAGATCAAATAAACTCACCCTAAAGCCAGTGGAACTAGCCCCAAATCAACCATACCCCAAGTGTCTTCTATACAAGTGGTAAATTCTATACTACCTTTTTACGATATTCTTGTTCCATTACAGTCAGTCAGTCAGTCACAACCGTGAGGCACAAATACTGGGAGGATATTGGGATCCCCTGGTAGATCACAACTAGGATTGTTAGGTTTTATTTTGGTAGGATAAGTAAGATAAACAATGGATAGTAACGTGGGAGGTTCGATTTCTCGATTCCTAGAATCCTGGGGTAAGGGAGATGAAGATGTTGAGCAACATTAGTTCTTATGTGAAGCAATCTAGAGGTCTAGAGGTACTCTAGATGCGAATAAATTGGTTGAGCTCAAGACTACTTTGAGAGTACATGTTGTCAAATGGTAAATGAATTCCATTGAGCCAAGAGTACCAGGAGTGTAAGGTCAAGCGTTCACACTTGACCAGGTATGCACAAAGTTCATAGCAGAGTTTAAGCTACCTCAATCAGAACAACAAGGTCTTTCTGAGTTGCATGAAATTCAACAAAGGAAAGGTGAATCGGCCTGGGAATATATCCATAAGTTTAAAGATGATATAGGGATGTTAGCACATCAAATTCACGAGGAACATCAAAGAGAATGGTACATCTAGGGATTGTTACCTCTGACATGGATTCCATTAACGAAACAATGAATAGCCACTTTGACAAATTCCTTGGAACAATCAATGAAGATTTAAGCCATGGCAGGATATCCAGGGAGCCTGAGAGTGACCAGACCCCCAACAGATGAAAATTTGGCGCAACTACAAGGGATAAGATCAATGCTTACAAATAATAATCAAGAATTCATGATACTCAGACCAAGGCGACAACAAGTCTAGTGTACCAGATGTTACACATAAGCACATCTGGTGAACAAATGTCCATGGATGAGGGGAATGGGACCTCCTTAGAATCCAATGGGACCCTCACCAGGACCCATGGATGGATTTGCGCAAGTATCTGTGAATTTACCATTCCATACCCCAACCTTGTATCATGCTTTTTCAAGTAATCAAGCAACATCATTAGTTGAGTATTGTGAGATTTGCTAAATTTATGGGCATGGGCCAAGACAGTGCCCCATTATTCAGAAGTATTCAAAAATACCGAATACTATGGATAATGTGTTTTTCACATCTACCAAACATGCTAGGAATCAGTGTAGAGCATTGGATGCACTTGCGGACAGGCTGGATCGAACATCATTTAGTGTGAATGAAACCCCTCAGGGATCGGGAAGAGGTTGAGGAGGTGGAGTTGGAGGAGACTTTAGAGGAGGAAGAATCAGGGGAAGAGGAATAAGTATATTCTACAACTGTGATGAGAAAGGCCACATGGCTATATATTATCCTCATCCAAGGTGACCTTGGTGCTCTCACTATAGAACCAATGGGCACACAATTGAAGACTATCCAAAACCAATTGGAAAATGGGAAGATCGGGTACATAAACGAGGAACTAACCTCATCCATTTAGAGACAAAGAGGGTTATTAGAGGAAAAATTCCCAACCTTAATATTGTTACTCGAGGAGGGGAAAAGACTAGCACATATGCCGACAATTTACCTCAGATCCAGAAACCAGCGCCTAAGGAGGACATGTATGATCCTCTGAAATAGAATATATTATTTAAAAATGCCATAGAAGTATTTCATAATATCCCTGGACTTGAGATGCAAGAGAAACCCCTTCATCCTATTGTTTACCCTAAGATCGTGAAAGTCCATACTTCACCCCTTGCACCCAGAAACCCCGTAGTCTTAATGAGACAACCTAAACAACCACAAAATGTAGTTGATCATTGGTTTTAGTTATTTTTTTATATTCTTGGGAATGACCAGTTGACAAAAAAGTTGCGTAATTCACTGTAACTAGCCCTAGAAACTGAAGAATCTCCAGAAATGAGAATAAGGTCTAATCTTCCTGAGAAGAATACTCAGAGAGTGCAGAGAAGGAAAGTATGAACTGGAAAATGTTTTAGATTATCAGCCTAGCTAGATGAATTTGAGATTAAGTATGTTATGTTAGATCTAGGATCTGATGTTAATATACTTCCTAAAAAGACTTGGATTGGATCCTATTGGGCCCTTCGTTTTTGGTTTGAAGATTGCGCAAGAAGGACTACAGTACAAGTTTTGGTGAAACACGAGTTGCACAAGCTACAAAAGATATGGACAGTGGAGCAAGTAAAGAAACAAAAATTAGTGGCGGAAAGGGACAATCGAACACCAGTGAGGCAAAAGCAGTTACAACAGAACAAGAACAAGAAAGCATGTGGAGCCAAAAGCCAAAAGTTCCCACTCAACCTATATATGAGATGCATATTATTGTAAAAGTGTTGGATGATATGGTTGGTTGGGTTGGCTATTAGTGTTGAGTATGGTTGGGTGTAGTTGAGAAAAGGTTTTGTGATTGTAATTTGCATACATTTTTGGGGAAAAGGGTAGATAGAGCTCTGTGACATGAGTCCAGAGCCAGAAGCTTGTAACAGAGTATTGATTTGTACCTATGATATTGTATCTGAGAGTTTCTGCTAATAATATATATGGAAGGACCTAAAATTTTGAAATTACTATGTCATTCTTTGTTTATGCTCATGAATTGTCTCCTTACAATACTTCTTTATTCTTTATAAGATTAATATGTTGTCTCTGTTTACAAATGCTTTCACAAATTGAGTATCTTTATTTCCAGTATGAATGAGTTCAGATATGTTCTGTGGTTAGTATATATTGCGCAATATCATGGTGAATATTGAAGGTTCTAGAAACCCACCTAAGTATTCTCCTTGCTCTTCCATATCTTTTTGTCTTGGTTGCGCTTCGGGTGAGACTTATTCTCTTCGGAGGAGATGAAAATGCCAACGCTCTAGACTACTCAATGCCTTTTGTTGGTAACCTAAGAAGGACCCTGGTCTAATTAATTCCATTCCAACAGGAAATCCATCCATCTATAATGTCGAGATTCTTGCAGTTTGGTTTCTACTTGGAGATACTATAAGGGTTGTTGATCTATATGTATGATTGTTTCCTTCCCTAACAAGTAGTGCCTCCATTTATTTACGCTTTGAACTAATGCATACAACTATTTATCATATGTAGGATAGTTAACAACATATTGGTTAAATGTTTCAGAGTGGTAAAATATAGGCTTACGATATTGCATCAATACTGAACCCATGGAGTATCCACTGGAATCTGTCTCGATCTATAAGGGATGTTGAAGATTCAACAATGTTAATACTGGTGTGGTACTAATCTTTTCCTTAAAAGTGTTGAAATATTATGTTGCTTTCCTCCCCACTGAAAAGTTTTCTTCACACTGGTTAAGGCATGTAAAGGAGCTGCTATAAAGGAGAAGTTTGAAATGAATCTCCTCCAATACTAGACTGCACCTAAGAAGTGTTGGTTGTGGAGCCTGATTATCTTCTGGATTTAGAGGCCTTTGTTTTTAGTTGTGTTTATACCCCATGAATACTTTACCCCCCGAAAGAATGTACACTCCTCCACATGGGGGAGTGTAGAGGGGGGTTACCCCCTCTTCAGGGTCTAGGGGCAAGCGGGGGTTCGGGGGCGAAGCCTTGGAAGGAAAAATTTCCTTGTAAATGTATATTGTAATTTCATTGTAAATATGGACCATTCATTATAAGGTCGCAGATATGACGATAGAAGTTATTTTAGTCTTTTCATCCCCTAGAAGGAAACCCTCTTTTATGAGGGAAATGTATTACGGCTATGGATTATTGTGAATATTGTATTCTGAGTGAGGATACTGTGAGAGAAAGAAGAGGAAGTTACAGTGAGTGTGTTGTAGGTTGTATCCCTTCATTTGTTGGATAATAATAAAGCAAGGACCTGACAATTTCCCTGGTGGGCGTAGCCCACATTGGGTGAACCACGTATATCTATGTCTCTATTGTATTATGTATCTTTTTGTTTTATTTTTGCATTTATTTTATTTTATTTCTCCACGGTCCTATTTTTCTAACAACTAGTATCGAAGAAAAAGGTAACTCGTAGGAAAAGAGGGTTCCTGGTTCGAATGGGAGAAATGGCGAAAGATGGAAGTTTTAGGGTTGAGAAATTTAACGAACAAAACTACCAGTTATGGAATATGCAAATGGAAGATTAATTATATCATAAGGATCTATTCCTACCATTGGGTGGAATAGCAGAGACGTCGACAACCATGAAGGACAAAGAATAGGAGGTTCTTGATAGAAAGGCACTAGGAATGATACGCCTGAGCCTGACAACGTCGATGGATTTCAATATTTCAAAATAAAATACAACGAAGGAGCTGGTGGATGCATTGACTAAACTGTATGAAAAACCCTTGACGTATAATAAGGTATTTCTAATGAAGTGATTATTTAATATGAAGATCTTAGAAGGTGGGTTTTTTGTAGATCATTTAAATGAATTTAATACAATTACAAATCAACTAAGTTCTGTAAAAGTGGAATTTGATGATGAGGTCAATGCTCTTCTAATCTTGTGCTCATTGCCAAAAATTTGGAATGACTTGGTCACGGTTGTAAGTGTTGTCCTTTGACCAAGTTTTGGAGAACATTGGTCATGTTTGATCATTTTTGGGACTTCTACAGGTTGGTCGAAGACAGAGCGCCTAAGCGAAGCGGAGATAATGGGATGTCGCCCCCTTTTACGAGATTTTAGGGTTTAGGGTTTATGTAATGGTTATGGCATGTTGTCCCATGGGTTTACCCATTTTTAGGCCCCTTTTGTAATGTATAAATAGATAGCTAAGTGATGTAAGAATTAGTATTTGGATCTATGTGATCAAATTGGCTTAGTGCATGACTGGTTGGCTTTGTTCCAAGACTATGTTAAGGCTTGTAGAGCTTAGTGAAAGCATTTTGTAAGTGAAATAGATTGTAAGAAGGATTTGTGCTTGACCTATTCGGGGAAAGAGGATCTAGCAAAGTGCACGTAGATCTCTTGTCCTATGCGGAGTTGGATTGTGGCTATGTGCATGTAAGAATATTGGAAGAAGCTAATAAAGAAGAAGAAGAGTTGGTGGATGTATCCCCACACTGGGGTGAACCACGTATATCCTCTGTTGATGTGCTTTGTACCATGATTATTCCTATTGTTCATGTATTTTCTTAGTGAATTGTTATGATAGATAGATTTATGAATGTTTAGTGTTGTATAATGTGAATGAATGATAGATCTGCTTTGATTCTATGTGATGAATGCTTAGATGTGTTAGATCTAGGTTAATACCGCATTTTTCTGTAACTAGCATTTTAACTTGTGATGTGAATAAAAGTGTTAAAGACTAATGAATGTTATTGGCTAAGTGCTCTGTAAAGTATTGTGATCACAGATCTATGTCCCAGCTAGGTTGTAGACACTTGAGTCCTGCAACCATCCTTGCCTCTACCTTGGGTGAGACTTCATCTGCTTCACGAGTGTTGTTGAAAGGGTCGGTAGTTAGGGTTTTGTTGGTGCACTGTCAAAGAGTTGAACCCTGGTTCTTCCCCTGTGTCAACAAATAGTTCTACTTGACTTGCGAAGCTCTGTGCTAAGAAGGGGATTGGATCTGAAGAACAAAGGTAATATCTTAAATCTTTATGCTCTGATAAAGGTAAGATAAGTGGGATTTTTTTTTTTGAAAGAATGGATCTAGGTATGCTTGATAGATCTTATCCTAGTTTGAAAACTAGGGCAAAACTAGAAGAAAGAAGATTTAATACGAATAGATCTGATAGAAACAATTAAAGATATGTTATTCCTATGCATAGAAATCATTTTTGGACTAATAATTGGATGCAGGATCCTAGAAACAATTTTTTGCAGGTTAATCACTGTGATCTTGATGTGTAGTACATCAAAGGTTGGGGATCGTTTAAGAGAAAATGAGGATTGACTCTTTGCTATCGTTTTAGAAGACTGGGACATCTTGCTAAGGAATGCGCTAGTAGAGGCCCTATTTCTCTTTGTTGTAAATCCATTGGTCATGAAGTTTTGGACTGCTCTAGAATGATTGATAAAGTTGAAAAGATGAATATAAGACAAGAAAACCATAAGGGAGGTCAAGAGACTAGCGATATACTAGAACACCAGAAATAATCAGAGACTATATTATTGTAGATGAAAAAAACCCTGAATGATCATAGAGACATTAGTTTATCAGAGATCTTAAAAGAGAAGGAGTGCATAGAAACAAGAATAGGAGACTTCGACATAGATTGTGTATTGGATGCAGAAACAAAGGTTAACATTATGACAAAAAGTACTTGGGAAATTTTGGGAAAGATTGTTATGGTTCCTTCATTGGGAAGAATAGGATTATTTAAAGGAAAGATGATAACCCTATATGGAAGACTTACCCATGTACCTATGGTTTCTCATGGAGCATCGACAAAAGAAGAATTTGAGGTCATTAATTTTGTTGAGAATAGTGCCCTTTTTGCACTTTTTCTAAGAAGGACTTGGATTGAGAAAGATCAGATCTGAAGGAAAGAAGAAGAGGAAGCTCTAGAATAGAAAAAAAAAAAAGAATTAAGATATTTCATGGCTAGGAGAATAGTGTGCTTAATAGAAGAACAAGAGAACAAGTTAAAGCAACTGAGGGCCAGAGACTTAGTTGTCGAAGTTGAGAAAACACAAGAAGTCTTGAAAAACATATCCATGCAAGAAAGAAGAGAACCTACCCTTGAAGTAATAAGAGAAGAGGTATTCCATTCAAGCCCTTTGAAAGACCCTAATCAATGCGAAGTTACTATGATAATAGAAGATAAGAATAAAAATGGAAAGAGGAAACCAGTAACTCAGATCACAACAAAGAAGGCCAGAAAGCTCAGGAAGAAGAAAGAAAAGCTAGAAAAATTACACAAGGTTCTGGAGAAGACCTTGCAGAAAGAAGGCTTGAAGAACTTGAACCTCACCAGAATAGTAGAACAATGCAGATTGGAACTTCTCCACGATGAAGAAATATGACTGTTGGAGGCATCCCGACCATTATAACAATGCTCCAAAATCACTAGAAACACAGTTATTTCCGGAAAGATCGCCATTGGAACATTGAGACCATGCCATAATAGATGGATTGAGGCATTCCTAACCTTTAGAGGAATCCGTATGAAAATATCTATTTAATATGTCAAATGTATCACTGGGGACACTTTTTCAAATTGTGATTATCTAAGCCCACAGAGAACTAATTGCTATCACGTAGTGCTTACTGAGACCTCGCCACCCATTTTTCTTACCTTAAGTGTTTGTGTACCTACCTGAGATATCTGATCTCGAGAGTGTATGTCAGGCAAATGCAGTGCAGTAGATAATTCTGTGGAGGAGATCCTCATAGATATTATGGATGAGAAGTTCATGCCCGCAAGAGAATAGGCTACATCGCCGAGAAGATTGTAAGCATCCCCATCGACTGCACATCGATCTAGGCCCTCCCAAACCATGACAGAGAAAAGAAGCAAGCATCGTGACGACTTGGAAAATGTGAAGCTCATGTCATCGGTATTTCCTGACTACATTTCACCCCTGGATGGTGCGGTTAGTCATGACAATGTTTTGAGAGACTTCGAGTACACCCTCATCATTGCGTACCTCCCGAAGGGGATACGCGTAGTAGGACTGCAACTAGGACTAATCCCTCATCTTAAGATCAATGAATTTAACTTGGGAGATAGGAAGAATTATGTGCTTCTTGCACCGCATAAGCACTTGACAAATACAATGGGGAAGAAGTGGAAGATAGTCCCTCATCCATGGACTAAGGAAATCACGAGGTCCACTATCCTCAATGTCATGAAGATACCCCACTTCGGTAGACATCGGGAGGTTAACGTGTGCGTTAAAATCCTCCTGTCATTCTTTGATGGAGGTTATCTATGGTTAGATATGAACGTGACTATTGATCCATAATTTATCCACATGATCACTATATTGAGTATGCAGGGACCATACCCTCAGAAATTCTACCTAGGGAAGCTTGTATATTGGGCCCGAGCACAGGGAATAAAGGACACCTACGATGATGTGGAGAAGGGAAAGCGGGGCTACAAGGTAGCCTCCATCCAAGATGGTGTAGTGCACCTATATTTCTAGTTGATCATTGGTCATCTCGTCAAGAAGAATAGACCAATGCAATTCATGGGGTTTTTTGTCAACCTCATAGGAAAATGCATTGAATGAATGCAGATGAATTGGGCAAGCTACCTCATCAACCAGTTGGAGCAACATTTTCATGAAGCACATGACCAGGGCTATGAGTTTCACTTCAGTTGGTTGTTGATTCTTGTTGCCTTTGCCGCTTGGGAGATGCCAGAGGGAGAGACCTTCCCTGAAGTTGAGCCATCTGAACCACTGGTTGCAAGGTTCACTACCCTCTAGTATTCGAGCGACATGGAAAATAAATGGTAGTCCAATGTGGTGTTCCACACATGTTTACTTGCAGTTGAAGAGGGCCATTGAATCCTTCCCTCGCATGATGTCGAATACACTCCATAGGTAAAGGCCACTTGGAAGTTTCACACAGAGACACACTTCATTTACATCATTGCGCACGGAGACGAACACAAGGAAGAGATCCAGTCCTATTACAAACTCATTGAGGAAGATATGGAGGAAATAACCAAGGAATGGCCTGTAGAATTCCTTGTACCAATCAAACAGACCAAACTCTCTGACCCTGATCTCATCGAAAGTCCTATGGTCAATCGAGAAGAGTATGATGGACCAAGCAGCAACAAGAAGAAGAAGAAGTAAGAAGTGTAGGAAATGAACAACACATCAGAGGAAAATGCACTTGATTCACCTGGAGGAGGAGGACGTGATGAAGTGAACCAAGAAGAGAACAAGGAAGAAGACAAACAGGAATAGGGCGAAGTGACGCCACCTAAGGATCCCCTTACAAAGGCTGAGACATCCAAGAAAAGAAATGTTTCTCCAAAGAAACCTTCATTATGGAAGAAGTCACAAGCCAATAAGCCCCAGTTATAGACTTTGGTCACAGTGGATGATATTGAACGCATCATCGCAATTGTAGCACACACTTTGGAGGATATTTTGCAATGGAACGAAGAAAAATAGGAAACAATGTATGACAGGATCGAGGTAGAGATGAAAGGGGTACAACAAGACCTCTACACGAGTCGCACAGTGTCTACAATGCCATCGTCATCATCATAAGGTATAGAAGTGGGAGACGAGCCTTCCCAACTACACAGATTAGCATATGCGACATATGCTTTCCTTCATCGTGTACAGGGAGAAAAAGAATAGGCCACAGAGGCCTTGAAGCAAGCAAAGGAGGAATCCCTAGAGAAATGTTGGGTTGCACAACAATATCAAGATGACCTACGGGCAAAGTTTGCAGAGGACAGAGAGTAGATCCAAAAAGAAAAATAACAATTGCTCGTGGAGCAGATGGGAGTTAAAGAAGCATTCACTAGAGAAATTTTCTCTATGTTGGTCTTGGCACATATGAAAGAAGAGATAGTGGAGAACCAAGTGGGGAATATCGTTGAATCCCTTCAGCAGCTTCAAGAAAGAGTAGAAGAATTGGAACTACAAGCAGTGTCGAGCACTCCTCAGGAAGTGCAAGATTAGAGAGAAGAAACTGCCAGGGGCATAGTAGAAAGAATCATGGAATTGGCCTTAGAATGTAAACAACTCAGTGACCAAAGTGCATAGACCTATGAGCTCCTTCCAGATGACCTGGAGCTGAGAAGATTGGAGGCACATCTCCAGGAGGTGAAGCAACAAGCATCGACAGTGCAAGCACAACTGAAGCATATTTTGGCCATTGAGAATATGAAAAGGTCATAGGAGGTACATGTAGTTCAACAAAAGGTTAATGCCATCTAGGGTAGAGTCATGGAAGTGACCCAGAGACTCCAGTTGGTGTGGGACGAAACCTGCACAATTTTTGAAGATATCGAGGGACAAGGTGCACAACTGCAATAAGGTTTCACCACAGTGGAATAACTCTTAGAAGGGGATGTCACCAAGACAATCATTCAAGAGTTCTTTGAATAGTACGCTTTGGCGAAGTAGCAAATCGAGGCAACTCGAGCTAAGATCGAGGCCTTCAAAGTAGAATTTTCGAGATCAGAGTGACTCGGGACGAGTCACAGGTGAGTGTTGGCAGTCTATTGGCCCTTGACCAAATCTTGGAGAACCTTGGTTGTGTTTGACCATTTTTGGGACTTCGACAGGTTGGTAAAAGATGAAAGTGGAGATCATGGGATCTCTCACCCTTTTATGATATTTTTGGGTTTAGGGTTTATGTAACGGGTATGGGATGTCGGCCCATGGGTTTACCCATGTTTAAGACCCTTTTGTAATGTATAAATAGATAGCTAAGTGATGTAAGTAGTAGTTGGATCTGTTGGAACACTTGTATTTTTTGAATACTCTAGTTATCAAGGGTTGGAGATGCCTATTTTCTAAGTAGTGAAATGATACACATAAGCCTAAAAAGTTATATTTCAGGATTTCGTGTATATCATGATTATACCTACCAAAGCCCCAATATCCCCAAATGTGAAATGGCGATAGTTGGTTTATTTTTAATCACCATTATTGAACCACTAAATAGGGATTATCACCTTTTATTACCTCATGCTCTCGCATTTCAGGAGTTACACATCGAATGCCCTTCGAACCTTCGACATGCGAAGTTGCGAAATTATTTTAAGTCAATCTGGTTAATAACAAGAATAATGACATTTAAGCCATAGTTAATCTTTATCGCAATTTTGCTACTTGGCGGTTTTTACCTCAAAAACAACAGGTTTGTAACTCTGATCCCCGAAGTCGCGATATTCATTAATTATTCATGGTTAATTAAAAACTTAAGTCAAATCAAAGTTAATCAACCAAATCGCACTATCACGAATTTGGGGTTTGTGGTTCAAAGACTAGGAGTAAAATCATCTGATACTGCGAACGTCGAAAAGGGGATTAAGGACTAAACACACTTAATTAAAATGTTAAACTGGATTAATTAATACCTTAAACAAACTTCAACCCATACATCCTATGAAACAAGAATTAAACGTTGTCACGATCCTCCCGAATCACGAATTATCAAACATTTATGGCATTTATTAGAAATTTAGTGAGGTGATTGATAGTAAGATCCCATTTTATTTCTAAATCTTTCTATTAAATTATTTAAACGTTCTGTCAGCAAGGACTCGCACAGACTAAATTTCTCAAAGTGAAAAGGTTTTAGTCATTATCTTAGCTTTCTTTCTAATTTGCACAAAGCCAGTTCACCAAGATAACCTCTATCTGTGTTTTCATTTTCTATGACAGGGGATCTAATTGCAAGGTTCTATATCATGGCTCTGCGAAAAGTGCCCAAGAAAGCTACCAAGAGTCCAGGTCAAGGTTCAGACATTATTTTTGATACCTGACCTATAAGTATCAATACTGTCAAAACATGGACGTATGTTTCCAACATTCTGCAATTCGAGCTGATAAATTGTCCAAATGATTCCAGCAATAATGAGAAAGACGAATTGTCCACCAAATACAAAATTGTCGATCAATCAGAGATGCACAAGATAGAAGTAAGGCCATGGAATTTTCCCTATTATGATATGATCAGATGGGCACTAGACCATGTAGACATTCCGACTAGGACAATATTCAACGACCAGAAGGTGGAAATTGGGACATTCAGACCAAAGAATTTACAGGAAATGTATAAATTGTCTCCCACACCAAACCTTACTCATAATGTCAAATTCTTAGAGGGTTTCAAAAATAAGGAATGCGAGAAGTTTGGGAAAAGCTTATCCGATTTGATCAAAGACTAGGTTTCGCACCCCATGAAATTCATGGCTGATACTCATGGAATTTATTCAATCTCATCTTTAGTGCCACAATTCATGTATATAGTGATAATGGCCTATAGAATGTATGGGAAGGAGGACATGACTCACTTTTTTCTCCCATGGGTACTGCTTATTCATCCAATAGCTGAGGGATTTTATTTCGACTAGGCCAAATTGTTGTCAGACAATCTGGCCGGTCAAATAACATAATACTGAGCACAGAAGACGAGTGAGAAAACATCTTCATTCTTTCTGTCTACTTACATCATGGATGCTATTTGATTCATGACACCTTTCCCATTAATGAGCTGGAGCTGGACTCCAACTAATGGAGAGCCTATTCATGTCTACCACTCAAAACTCTGGGAAGATAAAGCCAAAGAATTCATCTATGATATTTTCAACTGGGTAATGGTACCAATGCATGTCTCCATACTCAGCCATCCGCCTCCCAGGATTTCAGATAACATCACAGCCAACCTAAGAACCATGGCATATTGGTATATATTAGTAGAGTTTTTGTATATTAGGGTTTTTGGCACATTTGTCCCCCCATATGCTTTGCCTCTATTCTTACTAGACAAGCTAGTATGTCGTGCGATCGCAAGGAAAACTATGCTCAGTGGGATAAGCAAGGAGCTCAAAGGAGTATTGAAGAAGGTATGGCCACCCTTCCCCATTCACATTGGTACACATTCTTTAATAGATTTCGGCCATGCCAAAGCAGAGGCTACGACCTTGGAGGAAATGAAATTGATAGACATTAATTTTAAGAAACACAACCCTAATAAGGTTGTGAGTAATCACATGGTGAGTTGTGGGCTGAAGAGATACGAACATGAAGACTCACCTCATGATGAAATATTCTGAGGTGTGAGGTCCTACTCTAAAGTCTTAAGCTAGGTTCAAGCTTTGTTGCCCAGTGATATGGTCGAGTTTTATAAATTCCAAGAGCACAAGAGAAGTTGCCTCCCCAAAGTTTTACAGGGCAGAAACTCACAACCTCCGGGTACACAACAAGAAGAAGATAAAAGTTCAACGGGCATGAACCCTAGCAAACAAGAGACTTAGGAAAAGATAGAGGAAATTGAGATCTTGAATCAGGAAGAAGAGATCCCCAACCAAGAAGAAGGAAACCCAGAGATAGTTACCAAGGAAATCATTAGACCCATTGCATCTGTCACTCCCTTACAATTCACAAAGGGGAACCCCGATACAGAGTGGATATTCAAGGAGGACCTAACACCTGTCTTTGTAGAAGAGTTTCCTCCTAGTGAATTCTTCTTCAGTAATAAAAGGACGGCTGTGGTGAAGAAAGAAACATACCAAAGATCGGGTGGAGTAGCTAAAAAATACAAAATCCTAATAGATGGAGAAGCCTTGGAAGAGGAAGAATTCACCGATGAGGTAGCAAGAACATTGGGGGCTTATGTAACAACCAACCAATATTCAGTTGGAACTTTGAAGGCACTGTTGAAACAAAATAACCTCTTGATCAACAAATTGGAGGCTCGGGTAGCAATGACAGAGGTCAATGCCAGGGATGAGGAAAATAAGGTTTCGAGAAAGCCAGAGTAACTGATCAACAGGAAATCGAGAGACTTAAATACAATCTTGATAAGATGCATCAGTCGACACAAATAAGCCAAATGCAAGTAAGTCAACAGGAGGAGAAAATAAAACTGCTGCAATCTAAATTAATTTCTGTTGAAAACTAGGTCATAGACATAATGGTATTCCAATCCCAAGCCATGGAAATATGAAAGAAGGTAGAAGTAGCTCAATGAGATCTACTTGCCAAAGTAGAAACCATACAGAATCATTTTCATATGATAGAAAAAGAGTTAAAGGATATCTCCTTGGGAGAAAGAGAATCTAGGGTATCTCAGGTTGCTTTCCAAGAGGTTGTTATAGCAACAATGAAAGAAGAGGTGGCCATCAGTTCTAGGTTGTCTATCCCAGAGCAAACCAGAGGTAACATCTTACTGAAGGTGTGGGAACATAATATATCCGAGAGTAGAAAAAGGACTAAAGAGATGAGATATGCTTGTGAAGAAACATTTGGCTTGATAAATAAAAATTTGTTAGATCTTGATAAGGAAGGTAGTGCTAGAACACTGGGAAAAATTGACATAGCCAAACATTTACTGGATATCAAGGAAAATGTGGAAAAAGGAAAAGTTGAATTATCCCAGGTAAGTCGGGTCAATATTGCCCAAGTGGATAAATGGTTGATAAAACCAAGCTTGCAATTGTGGTCTATCATCATGGAATACCGACAAGTAGGAAAAATATTTCCATAGTTAGCAAAGAATTTCTACTCTTTCGAGGCGAACAACCAAGTTGAACCTTAAAAGTTGATAGCCCAGTTGATAGAAAGGTGTGTTAATTGTATTGAGCAGGGGAAAGGGCAGACTTCTAGAGGCAAGTAGTAACATATGCCTATTCCATCCTATTTTTGGAGCCAGAGAACAAGAAAAGAAAATGCCCTGCCCACATCGAGGAAGACAAGAGACAAGGAAGTGAAATGCTTCATTTTCCATTTGTAATCGAATTTTTTAGAATGATTAGAATTCAAAGCATTTTAATCTTGTATAAGTATATTTTTTAAAGATAGAACAAAGGCTCTTTTCCTTTTGGCTGATTGTACCAGAGAATATTTTTTTCACCATAATTAATACAAGGCAGATTAAAGATTCTTTTTTCTGTCAAGACTGGGTTATGTGTTTCTTCTGTTATTTCACATTTCACATCATTTCTCATATGTGTCTTTAATGAATTCTTAGCTACACTTTAGTACTGTTAGCACTCTATAATTTTCCCAAGGCTGTGATGGTAGTCACAGAGGCAACATCAAAACCACTTCGAGTCTTGGATCTAGCCCTCCAAGACTCAGACAGGGATCTCTCTGTCTAATATAACTTTGTTTGAAGAGATTATTAGGCTAGCTATGAAGAATAGGATAATTTTATGAGTTGGGTAGGTGCAGCGAAGAGGAACCATGGGCAATGGAGTCACAATATGAGATTTAATAAAAAAAAACAAATCCTATAGATAGCCTTATAGGGCAAGGTAGAAAAATCAATGGATTCTTTGTAATCTTGGGGTATGGCAGAGGGGGAAAATTTTTAAGAGGTCAAATTAAAGACAGAGCAGTAAAGAATTCTGCGTTTAACTTTTAGTGGAAAACATTGACATTGTTTTAAACTGGGAACAGGGTGTTTTTACACAAATCCTGATCTTAAATCTCTTTGAAACAATGGAGAAGACAAACATATATGATAATAGAGGAAAACAAAATCACAATGAGAAAAAACTTCACCAATGAATTTGACACAAGAATCATGTAACTGCTACGACTATATTATTTGAATTGATGAAAAATACAGTTGGCTCTGTGAGCTCTGATACAAAATTTAAATCATGGTCCCTGAATGATCAACCCTTTTACATTAAAAATCATCTTTATAAATAGGATAGGTCTCCCCAACAAGTTGTGTGAGTCAGTTTTAACCTCCTCGGCCAAAAGTAGCCACAAATCCCTCAAAATCTGGAACTGTCCGCCATGAAAGACAGGCCTAATTTATGCAAAAAAGGGGTCCGAACAGACATCTGTTTCTCTTCAACGTTGACACATGGGAAAAAAATGAAGGAGGTTATTGGAGATGGGAATGTTCTGGACAAAAATCGCCTTCGGTTTCGCAAAATTCTCCTCCATCTAGCCGTAACAACTCCCGCAAAATCAGGACTATAACGGAAAAATAAAAAAACCGAAAAAAGAGGCTGAACCACAGCTTCGATTCTCCCATCTCATGGCACCTGTGAAAAAAATGAGAGAGGTTTTTGTTCTTCAGGCTGTTATGGAGAAACAACTCTCTCGGTTTTTAAAAATTCATTTTCATTTGCCCAGAAATGGCCTCGGAAGAAGATGTGCTGAACTGGCAAAAATGGATAAAAATGAGAAAAACGGTTTTATTTTCGGGAAAGCGGTATTCCGGACCCCCCCCGAGGTGGTAAGCGGTTTGGGGGGGGGGGGAGGGGTCCCCTGGAATGTGAGGGCGACACCTATCCGGGGGGTGGTATTAAAAAACAACCATTCCAGACCCCCTCTCATTAAACATCGGATGGAGAGGGGGGTCCGGAAAGTTTTACATCCACTTGATTTATTTGACTTGGGAAGTGAGTGTACGGGGTGGGTAGGACTTAGGGTAGTTTTTAAGTTTTTAATTTTATTTCATTTTAGTTTTTGTTTTATTGTTTTGTACGTTTTTTTTTTTGTTTTGTTTTGTATTTTATATGTTTTATTTTTATATTTTGTTTTTTATATTTGTTTTATTGTATGTATTTTATTATGTACGTTTAT
>JZKD02S1772634.1:282986-306228 GCA_000966675.3 Picea glauca | reverse complement strand
CACCGTTAAAAGCAGAACAGTCGAGGGGGTACAGAATCCACTGTCAGTCATTGATCTATGCGTCACTAGATTGACCGTCGATATAAGCGCATTATTTATTCTCTAGGCGCGAATGCAGCAAAAACTTAGGCTTTATCACTTTTTGTGGGTTTTGTGCACTGCTTCCCTTACTTTTGTCTCCATGGGGTTAGGAAAAAACCACTCAGCGTCAACGACCATGAATTTTCTTTTCTTTTCCTTGAAAATAATTTGCAAAGATGAAATATTATTTGCAAGCCTATACACCCATAGTGAAAAATTTCCAGTCAACAGGTGATCCTATGAATTATAGGGTTATAAAAAGTACAACCTCTATTGTGGCGATAATTTATTTCAGTCATCTAATCGTTTACATCTTTTCCCCTGTATCGACTATCAGCTGGTACAAGACCTGTGAATTGTTTAGATTTCTATATCATATGCTTCATTAAATTTTTTCCTACTTATTTTCTTCTTCTGTCACAAGGTGAGATTCTTCCATAATTGATGCCTCACATTGTTCAACAACTCTATGTTTTCTCTCTCTTCATGCATGGTTTTAAAATTTAATTCAGTTATGGAAAACGACCTTTGATTTCATTATACTATTAATTCGATTTTGGGATTCTTTCTCCTATAATATAAAGGTGAAACAACAACCAACACTTTATAAAAAACTCTGTTCCTTTATGAGTGTACCTATGACAAGACAGTAAAACATAGAACCCGGTCTCTCATATCAAACCAACCTCACTTTAAACCTTTTCGATGCCATTCTGAAAAATTATACTACCCGAGCCAAACTTGAACATTCATGGGAAGACATTGAACGAGACATAAACATTCAGGAACAATTGGAAGCTAGACCCAGACAACTCATAAATCAGCCATAGCTTCTTTTCCCAGTTGTTTTCTTCCTTTATATCTTTCACGCTCTTTTTGGATGCCTAGAATCAGTACTTTATAGCCTTAAGTATAGACTCTGGAACAACATATTTTTGGCGTTGTTGCCGGGGACGGAGATATGAAATCATTTTCCCTGGGAGAATGACATTTTCAAGTTTCTACTCTTCGATAGTGAACAAAGAGTGAACACCTTCTAAAGGATAAGTTTTTATTATTCATTTGGTGACTCCACATTAAGTAAGTTGGCATCCGGTCGAAGGAACACCAGACAAAATCCATATGGTAAACAGACCACGCCTGTTCCCAATCCTGAAAAAATATTAAAATCAAGAGGTTCCCTTAATCCAACTACTGCGGTCTACCAACTTAGACACACAACCTAAGGCCAAGATTCCACTCGAAGAAGTGACTTTGCAAGAAGCTATCATCAAAACCCTTTTCGAAGAAACAAGGACAGTTAAGACCGAAACCCTGAACCCAAATTTATCTTTCCCAGAAATTAAATCTGAAACTCATACGACTACCCCCTGCATAAACGAAGGCAAAAATCCCTGTGTAAAGCTCACATTGATTGATATACCTCCAACTCTTCAGTTAGATTTCCCGACCTCACTAAGTCTCGAAGAGTATACCATATACTCAGATTCCACACCTGCGGGTTCCCCCATTTACATCTCTTGCAAATTAGAGGAACCAAGCCCTCGTATCCTGTTTCCACCTTTTTCAACTTTCTTGTATCTTGAAGAAGCTAAATATTCCTTATACATCTTCCAAAACCCTTTGTACAATGTATTGGTTTCCTCTCCTAGAGTATCTATGGAGGTTTCCGGAGGAGGAGGAGGAGGGGTTGGGATTGCTACAGGAGGAGGAGTGCGGGGCCAAGGGCCACCCCCACCCCCCAGGATTTTCCCTAAAGTAGCTGCCAAATACTCTCCTCTGGTCCTCCCAGTACCCCTTCATGACCTACCTGAAAAATACATGAAAAAAATACCTAATCTTACAGGGGAAGGAGACATAACCGCGGTCGAACATATAAACTTCTTTGTTCAATTCGCAGATATCCTAGGTCTCGAACATGAAGATGTGTATTCATGGTTGTTTGTCCAAAATTTCGAAGGTTAGGTGAGAACCTAGTTTCGAAGTCTTCCTGCAGGTTCGATTTTATCCTATGATTCTCTAGAAGATTCATTTCTTAGACAATGGGGCGAAAGGAAGGACCATTTATACTATCTGACTGAGTTTGGATATTTGAAGAAAAAAAGTTCAAAAATTGTTATGGAATTCATTCAAATATTTAACAAATTATATAATAAGATCCTAGTCAAAGTTAAATCATCCCAACCTGTAGCCAAGGTAACCTTTGTGGGAGATTTTGAACCTGATTTTGCACTTTTACTGAGAGAAAGGAGAGGGTCTGACCCAACCCAAATGAAATATGATGTCATGGAGATTGAATCAAACATGATGGCTTCTGGTAAACTAAAAACAAAAATAGAAATGGGAAACAGAGAGACCAAACTTTTTAAAGAACAAGCAGGACCTTCAGGATCAGGGAGGTCCTCAAATGATAAAATGGATGATATGGATAGGATAATAAAAGAGCTATCAAATAAAATTTTGAGGATGGAGCTAGATCAATCCAAAGCAGATCAATTCATTAAGAGATATTTAAGAAGAAATCCCAATCCTCAAATTCAACAAAGACAATTTAAAAATGAAGACCAAAAAATTCAAACTCCTTTAAAAAACGAAAATTTTATAGGAGGAAATGACTTGTAAGATTTTGAGGATCTAGGAGAAGATGTTAATAATTTGGGCAACAATTGTGTACAACCTCATCTAACCAAGGAAGATTATGATAGGTCTCTTTACATAGAACAACTATCAAATAAAGATAACAACATAAATAATGTAGGTGATTCTACCTATCAAGGGATGGTTGATACTATAATGGCCGAGCCCCAACACAAGTACAATCTGAGGCCTAAAAATAAATCGGTGTCAACTACTCAACCAAAGAAAGTTATGCCAAGAGGCAAAACATATGAGCCCACTCCGAAAGACACTAAGATGTAGAATGCCAAAATAAAAGGAGTAGACTCATAGAATACCAAAATAAAGGAGGATGAGATCCAATATGGGAAAGATAAGATAGTCAGAATGCAGACTTTGGAAACAAAACTAACTGAAAATAAAGAAATGCAAACAAACAAGTTGGAAAGGAAGGAGACTGAATCTTCAACCAAAGAAATAGATAAACTTGTGGGAGGTTTCAGCCTAGAAAATGAGATAAATAAGATCAATATACCAATACCCTTGGTTGAATTGGCAAAGAATCATGTATACTGAAAGAAAATAACCAAGATGATCAATTTTTCAGATTTAGAGAATTAGTCTGATGTGATAAATTTGGAAGATGAAAAGCCTAATATAACTTTCAGTCCACATTTTGAAGGTGCCAGGGATACCATCGCTCCTTTCTACATTACACTAAACGTGCACGATTGTCTGTTGTACAACTGCATACTAGATTCCAGAGCCTCTCATAACGTGATTCCCAAGTCTATTATGGACAGACTAGGCCTTGAAATCACCAGGCCATACAGAGACCTGTATTCCTTTGATTCAAGGAGAGTTAAGTGTATGGGCATGATCAAATATCTAGTGGTAACTCTTGCACAGGTTTTGGTAAATTTTTTTCTAATGGATGTAGTTATCGTTGATATACCTCCGAAGTATGGTTTTCTCTTATCTAGGTCTCGGGGATCCAATCTTGGGGGATCTCTTCAACTAGACATGACCTACGACACGATTCCTATTTTTTGTGGACAATTCACTCGGTTATACAGAGAGACACGGTTAGCATATATAATAAGTGATCCACATAATCCTAATAATTATCCTATTTATGTCATCAATCAAGACCTGGGAAATTGTATTTTATCTTTTGATGATGGTGTAAATAATTGTATAGAAGAAAATTTTATAGAGGAAAATAAATCAAAAAAGATAGATGAAAATGTGTATAACACTGGGATTTGGAAAATGTTTTTTGATGGCGCTTCGTCATGTGAAGGAGAAGGTGAAAGAGTACTTTTTGTATCACCTAAAAATGAATTTGTTATCCCTTTTTCTTACAGACTATAGTGGGACATAGACTACACAAATAGTGTATGTGAGTATGAAGCCCTAGTCTTGGGACTAGAAGCTGCTAGGAAGATGAACATAAAGAACTTGGAATTCTATGGAGATGTGGATTTGATTGTGAAGCAGATAAATTGGCAGTACCAGGCCAAACATCTGAGATTAATATATTATAGAAATTGCGCCTGGGATCTAATGGAAAAAAATTTCTCATCGGTAAATGTTCATTACATTCCATGTGCAAAAAACCTAAAAGTCGTTTCATTAGCCAAAGCAGCATCAACTTTCACACCTCCTACAACTTTCAAACTAAAGTATCATATAGAGGTGAGGCACAAACCCTCCATACCGAATAATATACAACACTGGAAGGTCTTCGAAGATGAAGAACATATCAAAAAATTCCTTGAAATGGTGGATGATTTCATTAAAACTCACATTGACCAAGAAAACCAAAATGACCATACTTGGATTATGCAAGAAGGGGAGGATCCTCAAGATTTCCAAGAAAAGATCGTGAATCATCGCATGTTAGTATTAAAAACAAACCAGATTCTGAAAGGACTAATCCCTCTAGAAAGATTGTTTGACCAAAATGACATGCCCCTAAAATCTACTTTACAACCTCAATGAGAAGAAGTTGAAGATTGCGATATAGGGACCAAAGAGGAGCCTAGAATAGTAAATATATCAAAATATCTTCCCCCTGAGATGAAAGGTAAGTATGCAGATTTACTCCAGTAGTATAAAGATGTGTTCGCTTGGTCTTACGATGAGCTTAGAACTTATGTCACCACTGTGATCGAACACAAAATACCTTTGAAGCCCGATGTTAAACCTTTCAGATAGAAACTCAAGCAAATCAATCCCATTTTATTTCTCATGGTCGAAAAGGAAGTTAAAAATATTTTGGACGCAAAAATAATTGTGCCACTGAGGTGCTCGGACTGGGTAGTTGACCTGGTCCTAGTTAGGAAGAAGAGTGGAGAGATCAGACTGTGTCTACATTTTAGAAATCTAAATAAATCCTCCCTCAAAGACAATTATTTTCTTCCCAAAATGGATCATGTTTTGGAGAATATGGTTGGGGAAAATATAATGTCAATGATCGATGGGTTTTCCGGTTATAATCAGATCACTTTTAGTGAGCACGATAAAGAGAAAACAACCTTCACTACCTGTGAGCATGATAAAGAGAAAACAACCTTCATTACCCCTTGGGGCACATTTATGTATGAAAAAATGCCTTTTGGTTTAATGAATGCAGATGCTACCTTCTAGTGTGCTATGGATATCGCTTTCGTCGGAGAGAGAGATAAATTTGTGGTCATTTACCTTGATAATCTAACTTTATTTTCTAAATCTGATGAAGATCATCTGATACATCTCAAGCAAATGTTCGAGAAATGCCAAAAATTTGGTTTGTCCTTAAACCCCAAGAAATCTCACTTTGCAATGCAAGAAGGTAAACTCCTGGGCCATATTGTATCTTGAGATGGAATTAAAATTGATCCTAAAAGGATTGAATCTATAGAAACCATAAATATTCTTAGAAATGTAAAGGAAATCCAATCATTTTTAGGAAAAATAAAGTGTTTGAGGAGATTTATCCCGAATTTTGCTGAAATCGTGAAATTGATCACAGATATGTTGAAAAAGAACAACGAAGTTAAATGGATGGCAGTAAACAAAGTGTCGTTTTCACATATCAAGAAAGTTATAGGCGAAGTACCTGTGCTGGCCATCCCTGATTACCTAAAAGAGTTTCTAATTTTCTCATTTTCCTTCGAACACACATTTTCTGATTTTCTCATTTTTCTGATGATGGCGGTAGTACTCCTCCAGAAGAACGAAGAGGGTTTCGAGCAACCAATAGCATTCTTCAATAAAATCCTTAGAGATGTTGAATTGAGATATGACATAATGGAAAAACAAGCATACACAATGGTAAAGGCACTAAGGGCCTTCAGAACCTACGTGTTACACTCCAAGGTAATTACATATGTGTCCACCAGCTCTGTAAAAGACATATTGGTGCAACCTGACAATGACGGGAAGAGGGGTCGGTGGCTTGCTAAAATTCAAGAATTTGATCTAGAGGTCAAAATGACAAAACTTGTAAAAGGACAAGGTTTGGCTAAGATCTTAGCTGAATCAATTTTCAGAGCACTCAGAATAAATAACCTGCAAGGATACGAAAGATGTGTGGACATATATGAAATTGATGAGAAAATAGATGCAATCAGAATCAAAGAGAAATTCGCCTCATCAAGTTGGTATAAATACATAGTATCATACCTTCTGACCCTGAACTGCCCGAGTGATTTATCTCCATATAAAGCCAGGAAATTGAAATTGCATGCAGTAAAGTACTGTATATCCAAAATCCAATTGTATTGGAAATACCCTCTAGGGTTTCTACTAGTTTGTTTGGTCGCATCAAAAACCGAAAAAGTCATAAATGAATTTCACGAGGGGGTATGCAGGAGGACATCAAGTACGGAGAGAAATATCTTATAAAATCATGAGGGCACGATATTACTGGCCTAAACTATTTTCATATGTCAATACTAAAGTTAGAGCCTATAAATCTTGCCAATTGTTTGCAGGAAAGAAAAAACTCCCAACATTACCTTTGGTCTTGGTTAAAATGGAAGCCCCGTTTCAACAATGGGGGTTGGATTTTATAGGAAAGATTAACCCACATTCCAGTGCTCAACATAGATGGATCCTGACCACTACCGATTGTTTCACCAAATGGGTGGAAGCTATTGCAACTAGAAGAGAGACATATTCGGTGGTGATAGATTTTCTGGAAGAAAACATACTATCTAGATTCAGTTGTCCCAGAAAAATAGTTGCTGACAATGCCGAGGCATTCAAATCTATGGCGATGGTCAAATTTTGCCAAAAATACAATATTATATTGGACCATTCTACAACATGCTACCCCCAAGGCAATGGGCTCACCAAATCATCGAATAAAAGCTTAATTACAATAATTAAGAAAGTGTTGAACAAAAACAAAAAATCTTGGCATGTGCATTTGAAGTACGCCTTGTGGAAGAATTGGATAGGCACCAAGAAATCGATTGGCACTTCTCCTTTTAAAATGGTATACGGGACCGACGTATTGCTACCCATAAATCTGGCCCTACCCGTGATCTTTGGTAGGATGAAAAAGAAGAACTGAATCACATCACAAGAAGAATAAATTAGTTGATCAAAGTTCAGCAAAACAAAATGGAGGTAGACGGAAGACTTCAGAAGTATCAAGACAATATGAAATAATTGTTCGATCATAAGGATAAAGACAGGGAATTCCTCCCTGGTGATTTAGTTTTGAAATGGGATTCTAGAAGGGAAGACTCAGTAAAACATGGAAAATTTGACCATATCTGGTATGGCCCATTCAAAGTCACAGCTTCTGAAGGGAATAACTCATTTCTGTTAGAAATTTTGGACAATAAAACCCTTAACGCCCCTATCAACAGGCGTTATCTGAAGCACTATATGCAATAAATTGTTTCCAAAATTCAACTGTATATGAATCCGTTTGTGTTTATGTTTTTATAGCTTTTCGATCAGTTTTATTTTCTTTTTCATCGCAAATAAAACAGGTTAGTGATACAAAATTTTCAACACATTGAATTCCATAAATTTTAAAGTCCTAACTCTCTTCATGTTTCTTTCTTACAGGATTCCGGTTTACAACCCAAACATCATACAGAGGAAAACAAACGGTCATGTATTGGGAAACCAATTCGCCCAAAACAGGTGATAAAATATAATTTACTAAGATGAGAACGAAATGGTAAGGCAAAGGTATGAATTCCCTAAATATCTAGATTGCAAATGAAGGTCACCTAGGTTCAATACTAGTCTCATGAGTATGAACATTCTCATTCGATGGATTATCAAAAGAATAATTTTTTTTTTTACTACAGATTCTAAAAAGTTCCCCTGGATAAGATAAAAATAATCAAAATAAAACAGAAGAGTTGAAGCGTCCTAATAAAGAAAAAAGTTCTAGGAGTCAGGATTGCGTTATAACGCTTGTTCTTATGAAATATGAAACCTTCTTTGCCTATCTGTCCTGAATCTTTGATTCTTTCCCCTTGAATCCTGATATCTTCCCATGGTTTTCACAGAGGGAAAATAGGTTTCACTTTATCTCTAAAAGCCGACAAACGATTTTTTCGAATGCCAACAAAAAAGGTGGCAAGTTCTCGCGAACCCTCATCTCACTGAACTAAGATATGCTTAGGCTAATCCTAACTCCCTTGGTTTTTTCAATAGGTCTTGACGATTAGTCTTGCTCAAAAAAAGGTCCCTGGAAATAAACTCTCCCCTAAAGCTTTCCTGCCAACTAAGATGTTTAGAAGGTCAAAGGAAAACTGATCCAGAGTAATCAAAGTGAGTTAACATACCTCGGTTGCAAAATTATACATAGATATTTACCCTGGTATATGTTCTACTAATTGATTTCCCCCACTTCACAGAAAAGGAAAATATAAGACAGATGGTGAAAGGAAATTCAAAAAAATTGATTTCTCCCATCTAGTCCAAAAAGAGATGATGAAAGTAAATTCATAAAATGATTGCCCTCATCTCAACATTTAAATGCAAAGTTACAGCTTGAAGTGGTGAAAGGAAATTCAATAAAGGGAATTAGACAACTTCACCAGGGTATTGAACAAGCTCGTTGGCAGTGAAGCAATGTCTAAAATATATGTAAGGTTGTTACACATGAATTGTACCATACTATGGTAATTAGTTTTATTTGAAACCTGATCTACATCCTAGGTGCATGCAAGAATCCCTGATTAAAAAAATTGAAGTTACTTCACCTTGATGCAAGCAAAATCAACAGAACCTATTCAAACCCCCAAGGTTGTTTTGATAATCTTGAGAAGACTTGAATTCAGTATTAGAGAAGTAGGAGGACTAATATTGAGATAAGATAGTGATTAAGTTCGAAATATTTCAGAAGTAAGGATGAAACCCCCTTTCTCCCTCTGTATCCTCTTTTTGGACAAGTTTCGCAAAAACAAACTAATGACTCCATTTACCCAATAAAGGTGCTTGGTCTATTGTTCTTCTCATACCGCAAGGAGAAGAGATCCCTAGTTGGATCCTATGTTGGAACACTTGTATTTTTCGAATACTATAGTTATCAAAGGTTGGAGCCACCTATTTTCTAAGTAGTGAAACGATACACTTCAGCCTAAAAAGTCAGAGTTTAGGATTTCGTGTATATCACAATTATATCTACCAAAGCCCCAGTATCCTAACACGTGAAATTGCGATAGTTAGTTTAGTTTTAATCACCATTATTGAACCACTAAGAAGGGATTATTAGCTTTTATTACCTCGTTCTCTCACATTTCGGGAGTTACACGTTGAACTCCCTTCGAACCTTCGACATACGAAGTTGTGAAATTGTTTTAAGACAATCTGGTCAATAACAAGAATAGTGACATTTAAGCCATAGTTAATCTTTATCGCGATTTCGTGAATCACCAGTTGTTACCTCAAAAACAACACACTTGTAACTCCGATCCCCGAAGTCACGATATTCATTAATTAATCATGGTTAATTAAAATATTAAGTCAAATCATAGTTAATCAACCAAATCGCACTATCACGAATTCAGGGTTCGTGGTTCAAAGACTAGGAGTAAAATTATATGATACTACGAACGTCGAAAAGGGGATTAAGGACTAAACAAACTTAATTAAAATGTTGAACTAGATTAATTAACACTTTAAACAACCTTCAACCTGTATAGCCTATGGACCAAGAATTAAACGTTGCCACGATCCTCCCGAATCATGAAATATCAAACATTTATGGCATTTATTAGAAATTTGGTGAGGTGATTGATAGTAAGATCCCATTTTATTTCTAAATATTTCTATTAAATTATTTAAATGTTTTTTCAGCAAGGACTCGAACAGACTTAAGTGCTCAAAGAGGAAAGGTTTCAATCATTACCTTAGGTTTCTTTCTAATTTGTTCAGAGTCGGTTCACCAAGATAACCTCTGTCTGTGTTTTCATTTTCTATGATAGGGGATCTAATTGCAAGGTTCTATATCATGGCTCCGTGAAAAGCGTCCAAGGCAGCTACCGAGAGTCCAGGTCAAGGTTTATATATTATTTCTGATACCTCACCTAGAAGTATCAATACTATCAAAACATGGACGTATGTCTCCAATATTCTACAATTTGAGCTGATAAATTGTCCAGATGATTCTAACGATAACGAAAAAGATGACTTTTCCACAAAATACAAAATCATCGCTTAGTCAGAGATGCAAAATATAGCGTCAAGGCCATGGCTTTTTCCCTATTATGATATGATCAGATGGGTGCGCTGGACCATGTAGACATCCAGACTAGGACAATATTCAACGAGAAGAAGGTGGAAATTGGGACATTCATACCAGAACATTTATAGGCAATGTATAAATTGTCTCCCACACCAAACCTTACTCACAATTCCAAATTCTTAGAGGGTTTCAAAAAGAAGGAATGCGAGCAGTTTGGGAAAATCTTATCCGATCTAATCAAAGACTGTGTTTCACATCCCGTGAAATTCAGGGCCGATACTCATGGAATTTATTCAATATCATCTTTAGTGCCACAATTCATGTATATAGCGATGATGGCCTATAGACTGTACAAGAAGGATGACACCACTTACTTTTTTCTTCCATGGGTACCGCTTATTCATACAGTAGCTTAGGAATTTTCTTTCGACTGGGCCAAATTATTGTCAGACAATCTAGCCGATCGAATTACAGAATATCGAGCACAAAAAATAAGTGGGAAAGTATCTTCATTCTTTATGTCTTCTTACATCATGGATGTTATTTGCTTCATGACACCTTTCCCATTAATGAGCTGGAGTTGGACTCCAACTAATGCATAGCCTATTCATGTCTACCACTCGAAAGTCTAGGAAGATAAAGCCAAAGAATTCATCTATGAGATTTTCAACTGGGTAATGGTACCAATGCATGTCTCCATGTTTGGTCATCTGCCTCCCAGGATTTTAGATAACATCATGGCCAACCTGAGCACCGTGGAATATTGGTATATAGAAGTGGAGTTTTCATATATTAGGGTTTTTGGCACCTCTATCACCCCATATCCTCTAACGCTATTCTTACCATACAAGCTAGCATGTCGCGAGATCACCAGGAAAAATATGCTCGGTGGGATAAGAAAGGAGCTCAAAGGAGTATCGAAGAGGTATGGCCACCCTTCCCCATTCACATTGGTACATATTCTTTATTATATTTTGTCCATGCCAAAGCGGAGGCTACAACCTTGGAGGAAATGAAATTGGTAGACATTGAGTTTAAGAAACATGAACCTAATAAGGTTGTGAGTAATCACATGGCGAGCTGTGGGATGAAGAGATATGAACACGAGGACTCACCTCATGATGAAATCTTCCGAGGTGCGAGATCCTATTCTAAAGTCTTAAGCTAGGTTCAAGTTGTTGCTGCCCTATGATATTGTCGATTTTTATAAATTCCAAGAGCACAGGAGAAGTTGCCTCCCCAAATTTTTATAGGGCAGAAACTCACAACCTCTGGGTACACAACAAGCAGAAGATAAAAGTTCAATGGGAATGAACCCTAGAAAACAAGAGACTCGGGACAAGACAGAGGAAACTGAGATCTTGAATCAGGAAGAAGAGATCCCCAACCAAGAAGAAGGAAATCCAGAGATAGTTACCAAGGAAATCGACAGCCCCATTGCATCTATCATTCCCTTACAATTCACATAGGGGAACCCCGATACAAAGTGGATATTCAAAAAGGAAATGACACCTATCTCTGTAGAAGTGTTGCCTCCTAGTGAATTCTTCTTCAGTAAGAAAAGGAAGGTCATGGTGAAGCAAGAAACATACCAAAGAGCAGGAGAAGTAGCTAAAAAATACAAAATCCTAACACATGGAGAAGCCTTGGAAGAGGAAGAATTCACCGATGAGGTAGCAGGAACATTGGGGGCTTATGCAATAGCCGACCAATATTCAGTTGGAACTTTGAAGACACATTTGAAACAAAAGAACCTCTTGATCAACAAATTGGAGGCTCGGGTAGCAACGACAGAGGGGAATGTCAGGGATGAGGAAAATAAAGGTTTCAAGAAAGCCATAGTAACTTATCAACAGGAAATCGAGAGACTTAAATACGATCTTGAGCAGATGCATAAGTCGGCACAAATAAGCCAAACGAAGGTAAGTTAATAGGAGGAGAAAATAAAACTGTTGCAATCTAAATTAATTTCTGTTGAAAACTAGGTCATATACATAACAGTATTCCAATCCCAAGCCACGGAAATATGAAAGAAGATAGAAGTAGCTCAACGAGATCTACTTTCCAAAGTAGAAACCATAAAAAATCATTTTCATACAATAGAAAAAGCATTAAAGGATATATCCTTGAGAGAAAGAAAAGCTAGGGTAGCTCGGGTTTCTTTCCAAGAGGTTGTTACAACAACAACAAAAGAAGAGGTGGCCATTAGTTCTAGGTTTTCTATCCCAGAGAAAACCAAAGGTAACATCTTATTGAAGGCGTGGGAAAATAATATATCTAAGATCAGAAAAAGAGATAAAGAGATGAGAGATTCTTGTGAAGAAACATTTGGCTTTATAAATAAAAATTTGTTAGGTCTCGATAAGGAAGGTAGTGCTGGAACATTGTGCAAAATTGACTTAGCCAAACATTTGCTGGATATCAAGGAAAATGTGGAAAAAGGATAAGTTGAATTATCCCAGGTAAGTTAGGTCGATATTTCCCAAGTGGATAAATGGTTGATAAAACCAATCTTGCAATTGTGGTCTATCATCACAGAAGACCGACAAGTAGGAAAAATATTGCCATAGTTGGCAAAGAATTGCTACACTTTCGAGGTGAACAACCAAGCCGAACCTTCCAAGATGATAGCCCAGTTGATAGAAAGGTTTGTTAATTGTATCGAGTAGGGGAAAGGCTAGACTTTTGGAGGCAAGTAGTAATAGATGCCTATTCCATCCTATGTTTGGAGTGAGAGAATATGAAAAGAAAATGCCCTGCCCACATGGAGGAAGACAAGAGACAAGGAAGTGAAATGCTTCATTTTCAATTTGTAATAGAAATTTTTAGAACGATTAGAATTCAAAGCATTTTAATCTTGTATAAGTATAATTTTAAAAGATAGAACAAAGGCTTTTTTCCCTTTGGCCGATTGTACCAGAGAATATTTCTTTCACCATAATTAATACAAGGTAAATCGAAGACTCTTTTTACCGTCAAGACTGGGTTATGTGTTTCTTTTGTTATTTCACATTTTGCATCATTTCTCATATGTGTCTTTAATGAATTCTTAGCTGCAATTTAGTACAACCTCTACTATGGTGATCATTTATTTTAGTCATCTAATCGTTTACTGCTTTTCCCCTGTATCGACTATCAACAAGTACAAGACCTGTGAATTGTTTAGATTTCTATATCATATGCTTCATTAATGTTTTTCCTTATTATTTTCTTCTTCTGTCACAAGGTGATATTCTTCCCTGATTGATGCCTCACATTGTTCAACAACTCTATGTTTTCTCTCGCTTGATGCATGGTTTTAAAATTTAACTCAGTTATGGAAAACAACCTTTGATTTTGTTATACTATTAATTCGATTTTGGGATTCTTTCTCGTATAATCTAAAGGTGAAAAAACAACCAACACTTTATAAAAAACTCTATTCCTTTATGATTGTACATGTGGCAAGACAACCCAACATAGAGCTCGGTCTCTTAGATCAAACTAGCCTCACTTTAAACATTTTTGATACCATTCTGAAAACTACTACTGCCTGGGCTGAACTCGAATGTTCATGGGAAGCCATTGAACGGGACATAAACATTCAGGAACAATTGGAAGCTAGACCCAAACAACTCAGAAATCAGCCTTAGCTTCTTTTCCCAGTTGTTTTCTTCCTCTATATCTTTCACCCTCTTTTTGGATGCCTAGACTTAGTACTTTATAGCTATAAGTACAGACTCTGGAACAACAGGATCTATGTGATCAAATTGGCTTACTTAACACAATCTTGGCTTTGTTCCAAGATTGTGTTAAGTCTTATAGAGCTCGGTGAAAGTGTTTTGTAAGTGCAAGAGATTGTAAGAAGGATTTTTTCTTTTCCTACTCAGGGAAGGAGGTCTGGCGAGGTGCGCGTAGATCTCTTATCCTATATGGAGTTGGCTTGTGGCTCTGTGCATGTAAGAATATTGGAAGAATCTAATAAAGAAGAAGAAGAGTTGGTGGATGTAGCCCCACACTGGGGTGAACCACGTATATCCTGTGTCGATGTGCTTTGTGCCATGATTGTTCCTATTGTTCATGTATTTTCTTAGTGCATTGTTATGATAGATAGATTTATGAATGCTTAGTGTTGTATAATTTTAATGAATGCTAGATATTATTCGATGCCATGTGATGAATGGTTATATGTGTTAGATCTGGGTTAATACCACATTGTTATGTAACTAGGATTTTAACCTGTGATGTGAATAAAAGGGTTAAAGACTAATGAATGTTATTGGCTAAGTGCTCTGTTAAGTATTGTGATCACAGATATGTGTCCCAGCTAGGTTATAGAAACTTGAGTCCTGCAACCACCCTTGCCTCTACCTCGGGTGAGACTTCATCTGCTTCGTAGGTGTTTCCGAAAGGGCCTGACCCAGATTATTTTCGGCACGAAATGAGAATGGAGATATAATAAAGAAATGCACAGAGATATAAAAAATATTCAATAATATAACAGAAATGTATCATAGATGTAACCATAAACATAGATATATAGTAATACACGATTTCTATTAATGAAATAAATGTACAGAGATTGTAAAAATACAGAGTGAAAGACTCGCTAGAATGGTGGGAGATTATCTCTAAGAAGATATGTGAAAGATACTCGCATTCACAAGAAGATGATTACAATGAGGCTCTGAAGGCATTTTTACAATAATAAGGAATTCCAAAATCCCCCGACATCCAAAAACCTAACCCTAGGAGAGGAAGCGCTTAAAGTCATGTGGGCCCCGTTTGGGTAAGTTAGTACATCAACTTCTCAAGGTTGTAACTTTTGCATATGATCTCTGTTTTAGGCGTATGATAGACCGTTGGAAAGGTATCATCGAGGAGATTCATTTTAGACACAATATGGAATGAAATATAATATTGCAAAATTGTTTTCCCAAAAAACATCGTTTAGGGCCTCAAAATGGCCCCAGAAGTTAAAAACTACTAAAAATAGTAAATTACCAAAATTGCCAGAAAATTGTTTTGAGTGAGTTGGAAAAGGTTGGTGGACACCGATATCCACCTGGATCAATCATCCCTCCTTAGGAAGCAACAGTATCCATTGCATTGAGTGCCCGAGGGAGAGGAAAAAATGTTTGTTGAATCTGAATCTTGGTGAGCTGCTTGCCTTGCTAGAGATGTCGCACTGCTCAGTTTGTGGAAGTATTTCAAGGACCTGTTGAGGCTGAGGTTGTTCAACAAGTTGATATACATAAGAGGACGGTGTGAAGAAGGAATCTTTTCTCTTTGTTGCAACTTTGTCAACTTGCTTCTGTTGGATAGAAGGTGCTTGTGGCGAGGCTGTAGTGTTTGCAGTGTCCTTATGTTCCCCTTTTGAATAGATTGTGAAGAAGATGAATTTTGTTGTATGAGATACTACCTTGCAACACTTTTTTGGTGGTACAATAGTCGAAACTACCTCTAGTATTCTGTAGAGATGACCCCCTAGAGAAACAATGACACTGCAGGGTCGAGACTCATAAACAACATGGTGCTTCCACATATATGGTTGGCCCAAGAGAACATCACATACATCCAGTGGGGAAACATCACATAATACCTCATCCTTGAAAGGCTAGATGTTGTATGAAAATAGACACTGCTAGCTGACATGAAGATCTCGTCCTTGGCGAAGCCACCTGATGTTGTATGGCTGTGGGTGTGGTGTTGTCGATAATCCCAACTATTTGACGACCTCTACTAAGAGGAGGTTCTTCTCATTTCCTCTATCAACAATAAAATGTAGTGGGGTCCCCTTCACCCACATTTGTGAATGAAAAATGCGCTCCCCCTCTTTAGGATCTGTTGGTTCTTCTGGTTGAATTGTTGTGATCACAACAATAGAAGTGGGGTATACGTCACTGATCTGTCTTTTACCATTATTTTCAGAATTTGATTCTGAATCAGGGTTCGGCTCCTTGTCTTTGATCTCAGCCACCAATGACTATTTTGAGCAACATTCATCGATGTTGTGCCAGTGGATTTTGTGAAAATCACACCATTTTCTGGTGTCCTTCTTTGTCTTCCCGTGACCCTTTTTTTCCTATGGCTTGGACTGGTTTTCGAGGGACTGTTTTCTTGGGATGTCTTTGTCATACTTTGGTTGTTGCAGATTTGTAGACCCGAACTCCACTTTGTTCTAGTTCTTAAATTTCTTCTCGATTTTAACAACATATCGATAGGCAACACCAAGTGATGATATGTCTATAAAATCCATTTCAGTTTGGATGTATCTGTGTAGAGCCCCACGATATTTTAGAACCAAATGTCGTCCGGAGTCTTTGATACCCAGCTTGGTGCACAAGGTATGGAAGGTATTGGTGAACTCCGAGACTACTTGGCCCCTCTCTTGCCGCAGTGTGTTCCATCTCATGTACTGGTCCTCATAGTTGCCAACAGGGTAATATTGTTCCTTTACCGCATCCACAAAAAAATACCAAGTGGGATCGGCCCCATATATTCTAGACTCCTCTATGGAAATTTTCTCCTCGTAATTTTCCCACCAATGTTTGACATGGGGGAGAGCTTTAAGGAGCGCGAAGGTGATATTTTCTTTGTCAAAAAAATTTTGAACAGAGAAATAACCTTCTAGCAGATTTAACCATTTATCTAGGGCATCCGCATCTATTTGACCTTCAAATATAGAAATATCAAAATTGACCTGTACCTTAAAAGGAGAGGTGCCTCCAAAGTGGATGCTTGATGAAGATGCGCCTGATGCTATCATAAGGAATTGAAGGATGTGAGACAATTCTCCATCATTTCATCCCTCTGTCACGTAAGAGCTTGCTCAAGCAACAGATTGATAGGATCGTCTGCTCCATTGTTTTTCTCTTCTTCCGCCATTGAGGGTTTCTTGGGTGTGTGAGAGAGATTTTCCTCAAGAGAGAAAATATCGAGACCCAACTTTGTATACTCAGACCTCGTCGGGGACATGCACTGAAAAACGATCAAAAGCAGTCTGCTCTGATACCACTAATCCAGATTATTTTCAGCACGAAATGAGAGCGGAGATATAATAAAGAAATGCAAAAAGATATTGAGGATATTCAATAATATAACATAAATGTATCATATATGCAACCATAAACACAGATATACAATAATACATGATTTCTATTAATGAAATAAATGTACAAAGACTGTAAAAATACAGAGTGAAAGACTCGCTAGAATGGTGGCAGCTTATCTCTGAGAAGAGATGTGATGGCTACTTGCATTCGCAAGAAGATGATTACAATGAGGCTCTGAAGGCCTTTTTACAATAATTAGGAATGAAAAAATCCCTCGACATCCAAAAACCTAACCCTAGGAGATGAAGCACCAAAAGTCATGTGGGCCCCATTTGGGTAAGTTAGTACATCAACTTCTCAGGGTCGTAACCTTTGCATACGATTTCTATTTTAGGCGTATGATAGCCCATTGGAAAGGTATCGTCAAGGAGATTCATTTTAGGCACAATATGGAAGGAACTTATATATGGAAAACTTATTTTCGAAAAAAACATCGTTTAGGGCCTCAAAATGGCCCCAAAAGTTAAAAACGACTAAAAATAGTAAATTACCAAAATTGTCAGAAAACTATTTTGAGCCAGTTGGAAAAGGTGGGTGGCCACTGATATCCACCTAGATCAGGGTTGGTAGTTATGGTTTTTTTGGTGCATTGTCAAATCTTTGAACCCTGGGTCTTCCCCTATGCCAACAGTAAGTAACTATGTCTTTGGTTCAAATACTTTAAAATTTAATGATGTTTTTGGTGTTATCCTTAGTGAGGAAATGCGATGGAAAATACAAAAGCACAAGTGAGACATTAGGTAATGTGTTGAACATGGAGAACATGGGAATAAAAAAGGATAGAGGAAATGGCTCAGGGAACCACGAGAATTATAGGAAGGGAAAATCCAAATATAGATTTGGAAAGATAGAGTGTTGGAATTGTGGGAAGAAAGGACATCTGAAGAAAGACTACAAAGCTCCAAAGATATGGACATTAGAAGAAAAATCAGGAAGAAAATGTAACAGGTGATGTGTTACAAGATGATTTGATTCTTTCTGTAGATAACATTTTTGAGTCTTGGGTAGTATATTCATGGGCTTCATTTCATGCCACACCCCATAGGAAACATTTTCTATATTATGTTGAAGGTTATTTTTAACAGGTTCATTTGGGTGATGATGCACCATACAAAATTATTCAAATGGTAAAGGTAAAAATAAAGCAAAGCAATGGAAACCAATGGTTATTGAAAGAGGTAAGACATGTTCCAGATCTAAGGAAAAATATAATTTCAACAGGGCAGTTGGAAAGTGAAGGTTGTATATCCATATTTACAGATAAGGTGTGGAAGGTCACCAAAGGATCATTGGTGATAGAAAAAGGAGATAAGGTAGGTACATTGTATTTATGTACTGGTAATACTAAATCTTCTATCTCTTTAGCTTTTACGGGAGTGGATACAACACTGTGGAATCATAGACTTGGACACATGAGTGAGAAGGGGATGTAGATACTTCACAAAATAATTTTTTTTCCAAATCTTATACAAATTGATTTGGATTTCTGTGAGCATTGTGTTTATGAAAAACATAAGAGAGTCAGATTTCTTAGAGTCAGAAAAGAAAAAAAGAGTGAAAGGTTAGATCTTGTGCATATATATGTATGGGGACCAACTCAGGTATCATCTCTTGGAAGATCTCATTATTATGTTACTTTTATTGATGATGCAACTAGAAAAACTTGGGTTTATTGCATTCGACAAAAATCTGATTTTTTTGATACTTTTAAAAAATGGAAAGATTTGGTTGAGAATAAGACATGAAAAAGGTTGAAGTGTCTCAGATCAGACAATGGAGGTGAATATTGTAGCAATGAATTTGATGATTATTTTTCATACCATGGGATTTGTATGGAGAAGAGAGTTCAAGGAACACTAAAAGAAAATGGTGTGTCAGAAAGGATGAACCAGACAATCATGGAGTGTGCAAAGAGTATGAGATTGCATGTTGGTTTTCCCTTACATTTCTGGGCAGATGCTATAGATATTGTTGTTTACTTAATAAATAAAGGACCTTCAATCTCTTTGGATGGTGGAATTATAGAGGAGGCATGGACAAGTAAAAAGGTAAACTATTATTTTTTGAAGACTTTCGGTTGTGAATAATTTATCCATATTGATAAAGAAAATAGAACAAAGATTGAGGCAAAATCCAAGAAGTGTACCTTTATTGGATATAGTGTTAATGACTTTTTTTATAGCTTATTGGATTATGAAAATAAACAAATAATTAGGATTAAATATGTCATATTCAATGAGAAGGTCTTGTACAAAGATTAGTTGCAGGGAAAGAAACAAGAAAAAGAAAAACCATAATACACATTGCTTGATGAGATCACTGAAAAGAAATTCCAAAGGTACCAGAAAATCAAAATGTACAACAACAGGATTAGCATGTACCTCAAACTCCTGCAAGTGTTGTTAGAAGATCTACCAGGTTATGTAGACCCCCTGAACGATATTCTCCTTCATTGTATTATTTATTGTTGATTGATTCTAGTGAACCATAATGTTATGAAGAGGCAATGCAGGTAGACACTAAAAAGAAATGGGAGAAAGGAATGAAAGAGGAAATGGATACCTTGGTAAATAACGTGAATTAGGACTTGGTTTAGTTGCCTGTGGGAAAAAGAGCATTACAGAATAAATGGGTTTACAAGTTGAAGGAAGAAGATGGAGGTAAAAAGAATTACAAAGATAGATTTGTTGTAAAGGGGTTTGAACAAAAGAAAGGTATAGATTTTGATGAAATATTTTCTCTTGTTGTTAAAATGACCTGAATTAGGACTATTTTAAGTCTTTTGGTAGTAGAATATTTTCATATTGAACAATTAGATGTAAAAACATATTTTCTCCATGGGGATTTGGAGGAAGAGATTTATATGTAGCAGCCATAGGGGTATGAGGTCAAAGGAAAGGAGAATTTGGTATGCAGGTTGAAGAAGAGCTTGTATGGACTAAAGCAAGCTCCAAGGTAGCGATATTTGAAGTTTGGCAGGTTTATGACAGAACAAGGTTATAACAGATGTCATTATGATCACTGTGTTTATTTTAAAAAACTAGAAAATGGAGGATATATTATCTTTCTATTGTATGTAGATGGAATTCTTGTTACATGGTCTAATATGAAGGATATAAATGTTCTCAAGAATAAATTATCTAATTCATTTGAGATGAAGGATTTGGGCACTGCAAAGAAAATCATTGTTATGAGAATAACAAGAGACAATAAAAATCGCAAATTGACATTGTCTCAGGGTGAGTACATAGAGAAGGTGTTGAAGAGGTTTATAATGAACAATGAAAAACTAGTTAGTACACCTTTGGCCAGCCATTTCAAATTAACTAAGAAAATGTGTCCCAATATAAAGGAGGAGATATAATACATTTCTAGGGTCCCTTGTTCATCACTAGTTGGCAGCTTGATGTATGTGATGGTTTGCACAAGACTAGATATTGCACATGCAATGGGAGTTGTGAGAAGGTATATGAATAATCCAGGTAAAGAACATTGGGAGGCAGTAAAGTGGATTCTTAGGTATTTGAGAGGTGTGGATTCTCAGGTATTTGAGAGGAAATAAGCTTCATATTTTGATTACACTTTTGGGCTCAAGAAAATTTACAATTACATCAATCTTGGAAGGATCAATTTTCAATTGTCCTCCTCCTATAATATGACCTAAGTACACGAGTGCACTCTTACCAAATTCACATTTGGACAATTTTACATACAAATTTTCACTTTGCAAAGTATCCAATACTTTATTTACATGCCTTACATGTCCATGCCAAGTCCCGCTAAATACAAGAATGTTGTCTAAATATACAATAACAAAATCATCTAGAAATGGTCTGAATACATCATTCATGACACACATGAAAGTTGTCAGAGAATTACAAAGCCCAAATGATATAACTAACCACTCAAGCAATCCTTGTTTGGTTTTAAAGGAATTCTTCCATGCATCTTGTTATGCAACCCTAATCTGATGGTATCCACTACGCAAATCCAACTTAGTGAAACAAAAACCATTCTTTAACTAATCAAGTAAATCATCTATACGAGGAAGAGAGTATCGATTTTTCACAATGATTTTATATAAGGCCCAATAATCGACACACATTCACCATGTGCCATCCTTCTTTGGCACCATCACGATTGGAGAACCACAAGGAGATGAGTTCGTCTGATGACTTCTTGATCCAATAAGCCTTCTACCTTCTTCTTGATCTCTTTCATCTCTACAACTGACATACTATACATGCCCACATTAGGAAGAGGAGAATCTTGTTGAATATGTATTTCGTGTTGGATTTCCCTCTTAGGATGTAATCCATTTGGTTCATGGAAAATATCATCATACTTAGAAACAATATCAATTAGTTCTTTCTTATGAGAAGGATCAAATCCTTGGAAAGTGTCAGATGTTTCAACATCTTTCTCCCTTACGACCATGAGTACATATATTTTATTAGTGTTTACGAGTCTCTTCATTTGTCCTGCACTAACAAGTGTTGTGTTTACCCTCATGTTGTGGGCTCTAAAAATATATTCCACTCCCCCCTTAGTAAGGTGACATTTGTTCTCATGGCTAAAGAATACTTCTTTTCTATCATAAAGATAAGGACTCCCCAACATTGTGCCACATATATCAAGTGATACAACATCCAAATACACTTCATCAATCAACTTTGAAGCAATCGAAAATATGAACCTACATTGCTTGGTGACATTAAGTTTTGTTTTATAACATAACCAACCAAGAGGATACGACTTTGTATGTGTTTTAGTTTCAAGACCCATCTTTTTGACAAGTGCTTCAGATATCAATTTTAATTGGGAACCCGTATGAAACAATGTATCTATCTTAGTGTGTTTAGATACAACTCTTATATGAAATAATTCATTCTTGTTTCTTTCATCATCATGAGACTCATTATTGGAATTTGAACTAGAATGAAGGGAATCTTTAGCTTGTACTCCAACTGTTGTGATATTTCCCGTGTCTCTTGAATCAGAACCAAGATCTTATTGTGCTATAGCAATGGTATTTGTCTTCCCCTCTCCATTGAATTGTTTCAGTCTCTTCTCTAGATGTAGTTTCCAATAGTGTTCATCATCATGACCACTTTTCTTGCTATGAGTGCAAGATGGTTTTCCTTCTTCTCTCTTTACAGTGGTGGTATTTTTGTCCTTCTTTTTAAATTTCTTAAACTGCTAATGTGGGAGATTTGAAGGTTTCTTTGTGGGATCTTCTTGAACATGCTTTCCCATGTTCTCAAGGTGAGTGGCTTGCACACAAACTTCATCAAGACTGGTGGGGTTAAATAATAGCAAAGTATGATGAATGTAACTATGAAGTGTGGCAATATACTTCATTAAAGTTTCATAAGAATCCAAAGGAATGTTTATTGCAAGAGATTTCTTCCTAAATTCTTCCATGAAACTTTGTATAGTTTGACCTTTACTTTGTCTTAAAGTTTTCCATTCCATCATTTCTTTATGTAAATAATCCAATGGATAAATTTTTTTTACAGGTATGAACTAACTGAGAGGGGGGGGGGGTGAATCAGTTAGTGTAGATTATTAACTATTTCTCTTCTTTTTAACTTTGAATCATTATTCTTAGTGGAAGTGAGTCTTTACTGAGAAATTCAGAGTTATAAACATAAAGAAGATAACATAAAGAATAGCAATCACACACAACATTCACTCACAAGTATGAGACACAGATTTTTCAAGAGGAAACCCAACCAGGGAAAAA